>JAQGCQ010000387.1:0-15026 GCA_034699945.1 Chamobates pusillus
GGGTAGAGTTGGGTAGAGTTTGGCAACTCATCCGAAGAGAATACACTCACAGAAGAGATTGTGAGCCACAGTCAGGGACTCACAGCAGAGCACCAGTAATGTAATGTATAGCAATTGGTTCTAAACGAGCACAAGGGATCAAATGTCAGTTATGAAGGAGTGTATAGTATGTGAAGCCCTCTCCACTGCGTTCGCCTTCACTTCACTTCTTCTTCGGTTCTTCTGTTTTGTCTTAGACTTAGAAAATAAAACTTCAAAAATAGGGAAAAGCATTGAAACAGTTGTTCGATAAATAATGAAAAAGTTTGAGGGGATGGCAGCCAACCGTAGGGAAGCTTTGCCATTGATTGATGGCTCGCCCGACTCAACATGACATACACATTGCCAGAGGTTCGGGACTTTCGCCAATGCTTTCCAGTCTTATGTCAGTCGCTTGAATCGCCTGCTATTCAAATACCAGTCCTGTTCTCCAATAATATATGTATTGATAGAACATAAATGACTTTTGCTATAAAACTGATGGTTGCCCGACACACACACATATAAACACACACCGATCACTGGCATATCATATGTAAGAGTGTGTGTGTGAGCAAAGATCATACATCCCTTCCATATGGACTCACTTATCGATTTGAATGTTAAACATTCAAACATTGGGGCGTTTTATGAGTTGTGAAAAAAGTTTTAACTTTATTTTTTCTAAGAGAGTAAAGACAGAGTAAAGGCAGAGCAGAGGCAGAGCACAGGCAATGTTCTCCTCATATAATAAATCGGTTAGTATTGAGAGAATTACAAGTTTTACTGAAGTAAATACAGTTTTTGCAGTCAAGGCGTGAAAACTTTCAAATACCGAAGAGGAGAACCCTCTTCCCTAATACTAAGACTGTGTGCGGATAAGAGTTCAAAATTCTTTGTGGTTTGTCTTCAATACGAGTACTCCAATGAGTTCAGTGTAAACACATTTGTGAAGGAAAACAAATTTTTGCAAAAAGCTATACATTCTATATATTAAATGAACATAAAGTACACAATCGTTTTGACTGACAGTAGAGACCAAATCTAATCGACAAAAAACTTGTGATAAACAGAACTGAACACAGAGTTATGGACTGTTCGCTCTGACACTAAATTTAAGAAAAATAGTGAGCACTCAGATCAGGCTCTGAATGCAAAGCCAATGAAAACCAATAACAGTTAGAATAAAGTATTATCGATGTGTGGCTCATATGATATCCCAAGAAATTTAAAAGCGAGAGAAGCGCTTGAATTCCAAAACACGAATAATAATAAATGCATGAAATATGAAATCTTTTATTCCATAAATATATTTCATATTTATATATATTTATGAAGTGATACCAACTCTACACTATATCTCACATTATATTCAACGGGTATTAACATAAATATATTGAAGAACTCAAGAAAGAGCTGTTCTCTAATACAAGCAGACAATACATCCGTAAAATTATTAAATATAAATGTCTTCAAAACCAAAAGAGAGTCTATTTGTAAATCTCACAAAAAGTTTGCAAATCCTCTCAAAAGTATCCTATTTTCGAGTCTTTGTCTCATCAAATAATCATAAGTCTAATAATAATTATTTATAAAACAATTGGGATTTAAATATCAAATGCATTAAAAATGTCGACTATTTTTAGTCTTAAAGAATATGAAGAATATTCGCACAATTTTGTTAAGTATAGATAAGAGCTTCAGATCGGGTTCACTCATATCAGAGTCGAGTTATTGCTATAAATATTGCGAATAAATAACTTATAAGTGAATGAAACAAATAATATATCAAAAGAAGCCAATTATTTGAGTGTCTCGACTGTCGTCAATGTATGGCTTTCCCCATAGGGAACAAATGCATTATCTAAAAAAGCTATAGTAGTGTCGCATAAATCAAGACTCGCTATAATAAGGATCAATGAGTGGCTGACTGTGCGAAGGGTTGTTGTGTTGTGTGCAGTGCATACATACTGATAGACTCTGGAATACAATAGACTTTGGATCGGATGAAAACGAGTGAATGGCATCAAATGATATGACTGCTTGTCTGACAATTATGTAAATCATCAATAATAAGGACCGCACCGCCACTCCGATCCTCACCAACCGAAGGGTGAATTGTACGGGCATTACATCGACAGAGAAAACACATCAAAAACATGCCTTTATATCAATGATTGATAGCAATAACAGTGACTCGTTTTTGGGCGAAACCGAGAGATGCTGTTCTCAGATAAAAAGTGGTGAACAGTGTTTGCATCCAATTGCCAGACGACTAATGCATGGCTCATATGATGGCACTGTTAGACACTATTATCACTGTTAGCTCTTTAGCACAAAACCAGAGATAAACAGAGAGACAAAAGTGAGAGCTGACACTGCACTGCATCAACACTATCGACAGAGTGGTCGGTAATGTCTACACAGAGATGGTTAATGTGGCATATCGTGGATCATATCAGGGATAATGTAAGGCATCAAAACTCGACCCAAAATGAATATCACTCTCCTTTTCAAACATGACTAGCAATACATCTCTCAGTTGTTGTCAGGCATTCAATACAGTAGTTTCCGAACAATTGGGTCCCTTCTCTCTGATAATTAACTCATCCGAAACTATCGCACATTATTTTTATGTGAGATACCCATTCTCTCTCTCTCTCTCTCTCTCTCTCTCTCTCTCTCTCTCTCTCTCTCTCTCTCTCTCTCTCTCCATTAGTTGTTTGATGTATAATATGTTTGAATCATTTTATTATTATTTAGTGTCTGTATCTGAGAGACAATGACTGATTCAACACATTCTGTGCTCACATCTAATGCAGAAAAAGTGTGAATTCTCTAACATTTTATGTAATTTTTTCCATTCATATCACATAAGGAATACATTGAGTTATAAATAATAATAATAACGGAAAAATCCATTATAAAAATGATTTAGTTTTGAGTTCAGAGAGTTTCAGACCTAATCTCAAACCAAAAGAAGTATTCTTTGGGTAATTCTGTTACTATTTCTATACTATTTGTGAACTAAATTTTTTTCAATAAGATTTATGAAACTTTGAAGACTTGAAAATCTTTTGGGTTTATAACTGAATTGAAACGAAATTCTGAGCGAAAATATCGATATTTTGACGAAAAAGGAGGGAATCGGAGGATACAAAAATTTAATATATATTTGTTGTGTTAGAGTTAGAGTATCGACGACTCATACCTCAGTTGATGCCAAACCAAAAGATGAGAATTCAGTCCAAAAGAAGATTTTTGTGAGAAATTTGGTTTATATGTTGTTCTGTTGAACGACAGTTGTATCCAATGAGAGCATCACATCATTGAAATGATGACAAAACACTTTATCACTGCTTTTCAATACTGACTCATAGAAGGACTGGTCTTTTAAGAAACCACTCATAAAATTCTTTTCTATTTATAAATAAAGTTTGAAAAATATATTTTCATTGAAACCCAAAAACACATCAAAAGAGAAGAGATTTTCGAACAACTTATTGAGTCTCTGACTCGAGTGAAGTGAGTTTTGGTTTGGGTCTGCAGTGCATCAGTGCTGGTGCTGTGCTGTACACTACAAAGCATGACTACACTACTGCTTCTCTCATCTCCGCCTCTTTCCTGATAGGAAGGTGGGGGCACCCCATCGCCCGGCTCTTCTTCTCTATCTTTCCCCTCAATTTAGTCCCCAACAAAAACCATGTTCTAATGTATTTCCCTTTGAATTGGTCTCTCTCTCTCTCTCTCTCTCTCTCTCTCTCTCTCTCTCTCTCTCGATATATCCTTTACTTTCTTTGGACTCGAATTGGTCTGAAGTTTGGAAGTGCTGTAAAACATAAGAGAAACAAAAGCGAGCGCTCAATAAAATTGAAGGTTTTCTCGTTTTTCTATTCATTGCCTGAAATTTATAGCAATGGTTTAAATCCATTGATTTGTGTGAATATAAAACGATGAGTTCTTATGTTTTTTGGAACATCTCTGTGAAGACCTGCACCAGTGCTCTGTCAGTGCTTGTGATCACAGTATGCGTTCCGAAAAAAGGCAGTTTGTAATGAATAGACCAATAATAAATGGCTTTATGTGCAAAACTGTGCAAAAACTGGTTGAGAATTGCATTAAATATCGGTCGGTCTAAGCGTTTCATAAGCTGACAGTTTTAGGCGCCGGACTCTCTCCGGGCGTCGAAACATTAGATTCCTTTCTCTTCTTCACTGCCTCTCAGAATAATAGTATTCCCAAAAACGGATGGTTCGCTTCAAAGTCTGAGCTCAAGTATAGCATAAGGTTTTTGCAAAATTTGTTTAATTAATAATTTACATAAAACTGAACTAAACTTTTAAAGTGAAAGAAGTGTTAAAAGCGTTAATATCTCTCAACTCGAGTGTAAAGAATATACGAAATGTTTTCTATTTATTTATTATTCTTTACATTGAATTGAGTCGAAAATTCATTTATTGACTCAAGAATTTGAACTTTACTTTAGTTATCGTTGAGTTTGAGTACAGTTTTGAGAGCAATAAAATTTTTATTGATTATTGAATTACTTGAGTTATGAATTGGTGTAGAAATTTGAAAGAATGAGTAAATATAAGTTTACAAGCAACTTTCATTTTCATAATAATCTATTCCAATATATAGAGAATGAGCTCTTTTGGAGCAAAAATAAAGAGAAGAGAAGATAATAAAAAAATTTATTCCTTGAATATATAAAATTTCGCATAAAATCTTATGAGCAGAAGATAAATGTGAAGCCGGAGCTCATATTGCGGCCTAATATATGGGCTCTGATCTGAGAATGTTTTTGATGTCAAAAGAGAATATTTTTGATATATTACACAAACATTTTCATCAGATATTAGGCCAAAGGAAAGGACCAAACAATAAGAAAATCGATTTAATATATATTTTCAGTTTTTCAGCTCTTTTTTCAATTTTCAACTCTAAAACGATATGACATTTGAATATAAACTGAATTTAATATTATATCTCAAAGAATATCCAATTCTTATAAAGAAAATTCATTAACGAATTTAAATGTCATTTGAATTTTTGATAAATTAATGTTCGGTTTATAAATGAAGGGATACACTCATAAAGAGGGAAAGGCATTGCGAGACTACCAGTAATTAATAGTAGTCTCTGGTATTCATGCGAAGCAAACCGTCGCCGAAAATTAAAACACTAATAACCAGTTCTAACAAAAAATATTTTATTGCATTTAATTTCTTCACAATTTTCACTTCACCTAAACGTTTAAAAGCCTCGAGGAATGTAACAAACAATATATTCTCTTCTTTTTTATGAGACTTTTTCTTTAAAAGTGAAAAATTTCTTACAATTACTTAAAAATACTGCAATAAAATCTATTTAACACATAAAAAGGTTTTCTTGTTTAACAAATTCTCTCTCTCTCTCTCTCTCTCTCTCTCTCTCTCTCTCTCCCTCTCTCTCTCCTCCCTCTCCGAGCAATTCATTTGATGCAATATTACATCTCATTAAATGAGTAGAGAAAGAGTTGAGCAAAACGTTTATGAAATAGAAAGCAAACACATCTGTCATATAAAGAGATATTTTATCGTTGATTACTATCTATGGGTAAAACATTAATCATTGAACGTTAGACCGCGTTCTGAGTCTCCAAATGTCTGATCAATTCTGAAGATTGCATAATATGTGAGCACAGAATTGAGTTCAACGATAACACTGAAAATGTTTTTCGGCAAAAAAGGCGAACACAAGAAAATTGAAAGACTTTTTTCTAAAGAATTGTATTCTTTGACGGAAAAAATTCAATACTTTGGAGTCTATCCTCAAAAGTTATATCTTATGAATGGTTTTCAATTTTTTATTCCTTCATTGCATTCCTTTAAGGGCTTTAAAAGGCATTGTCTTTGACGTCGTTATCGTTTTTCGTTATTTTTTCTTTTGCTTTTTTATCGCTTCTGTATTTTGGGCGCAAATATTCAAAGTATTTGTCGTATAATAACTTTGAACCGAATGTAGACTCAAATAAACACTCGGTATTCAAATAAACGCATTTGTCTTTTGTCTCTTCTAATGGAAAATCCATAAAAAATATTTTCCTTTACTTTGAATTTCATAAAAAATGAATGAATCGGAAAAACAATTTAATGACTGATAAAGAAAATGAGTGCACAAAACAGGCGTTGGATTAAGATTTTTATTTAATAATATAACTATAATTCGTTTTTTTCAAGAAATCCATTAATTTAAGAGCAATACTCGAGTTTAGAGACGGAAACAATTTAATCGCACAAAAAAAAGAAGAGCATTATATGTATAGTGAAGTAGTATTTGAATTGAGTTGAGTTCAGTGGTGAAGTGCCGCCGCTTTAACTTTAGACTAACTTAAAATGGTTTTGAGAAAAGCCTATCATTAGTTGAGTAGTCGTTGCAGTCATGCCTTTCGGCCACAAATCGCTTTAGAATTCTTTTGGACAAAAGCCTTAGCCGTTAATTAGAAGAACAGCTCTTCGCAGACAAACAGATGAGGGCTCTGGGCTACGGTCAGTGCGATTGGGCTTAAATGAAACACAGAGTAAATCAGACCGACTGCGAGTCAACTAAGACTTTGTAAGGGCTTAACAACTATCCTGACTGTCATATCTGTGAAGAGTGGAGTAAAGTCTTGTAAAGCATGGTATGTATGGCTCGTCATTCGCTTATTGTGTGCCTCAATAATTCCTAACAAGAAAGGGGAGATGCCATCACTGGTACGGCTCTAAATGGATGGCCGTAGTTATCAGAGTCTGTTATCTCGAAAAATTGTGGTGTTTTTGTTGCCTAACTTTTTATCTATTATGCGTTGTATGCGTTCCTCAGCGTGTGATCCGTTGCCCACAATTGGGGCCAAAAGCTTAGCATTAGAGCCAAAATCCATTAAAACTTATTGAATGCAAGACTTTTCAGACGTCTTATGATATGCTTTGGAATTATATTCTGGGAAATCAATTACCGAGTGATAAATTAATGGCCAAAAAAGATCAACAATAAAATTGTATAATAATTCATCTCTTCTTTGGTTCACAATATTCTTCAGATATACCAAAATGAGAGCTCATTAGAAGAGAAAGCAGTTTATCATTAATTCATTTAATGATTAATAACTGTATAAAAGGCGCAAATTTAATAACAAAATTCAATATTAATTAAGCAAATAATACATTAAATTCAATACAATATACAGTTAAACAAAAACTTTATAAAATCGTTTCATTAAAATAAAACATTTCTTACTTTTGATTCAAATAATTAAAAACAAAAATTACTTTAAAACGAATGACAAAAAGAAATAATTCATAAAAATTGATAAATATTTGCATTAATCGAGTAATGAATGACAACAATCCGATTAATTCTTAACTGATGTCTGAATTAATTAATTAAATATCGATTTATTATCAAAACAACTAGAATTAAAGTCAGGTCATTATTGAAGACATGCTTGAAGTTTTTCGACCCACTCCTGAGCGGTTTGACCGTTGTTTGCCATAAAATTATAGGTCCGACGAATTAATTTCAGCTATAAATCAGAGAATAACAGATGATATATAAAACAGAGGAATAAAACTCAGAATTAAATTAAAGAATAATTTATTAACAAAAGAGAGAATTGTTTGCAAAGAATAGCAAAGAAAGCAATAAATCTTCGAATCAAAACCAGAAGAGAAAAGTTATACTAAAACTAAAGCAAAAACCAAAAGTATTTCTCACATCAAAGAACTGAGTGCTCGGATTCGCAGAGATGTAATTGACTGCCAGTACTTCTCCCAAATCGATGAAACCCTTACAGTGTTGGTCCACTTCAGAGTCGTAATACCGGAGCTTTTATTTCAATAAAATAATAATATATTTCAAATTAAAAGCTTTGTTCTGATGTGTGGCTCACTCTGTGATCACTCACCTGATGTTTAGTGGAGTCCAACACAAACCATCGCACTTTCCATCCTTTGAGAAGCGCTCCCTTTTTATATAGATATCCCTCATATGTGCGGTTCTCCGTAACGATCGACGAGAAGTTGTCATATAATGAGTTTGAGTGTTGAAGAGTTCCTCCTTTTTCTTCGTTGGAGTCGAGTCTGTTTTCATCGGACACTTCACTGAGAACTTCATGAGTTGTATTCCTTTGTGAGACACTCGAAGAACTCAGACCCGACTCGGTCTGTGCAGACATCTTCCTCTTGGACTGACAGCTCTTAGTTACGAGTTCTGCACACTTTTCGTGACAATTAAAACCACATTCAATACATTTGAGGCCAGTCTTAACCAAACCCCACAACACATGTCGGCAGTGATCGCATTGGGTTAAAGTCGTGTAGTTATACTTTTCGAACTTATGAGCCCTACTGTTCATATATAAAGGACTCGAGGGGTCACTACTACCGTTCATTCCGGCCATTTTGCCCCGAATTAACAGATCTATTGTCGAACGTTTGTGAGTATTATAAGAGAGCGAACGACAGGACTGACTGCTCATCGATTCGTGAATGTCTGTAATTAAAGGGATTTCGATTTTATTCCAAACTGTGAACCACTTCTGAGGCATATAATTGTTCGGCAATTCTTCCTCGAGATTTCGAATCGAATGCAATAAGTTTTCGAAACAATTCGGTTCCGAATGAATAATGGAGTCATAACAGCCACTGATTGTCCGCCTCTTACTCTTATCGGAGTCATTAGTGGTGGCCTCAAGAACTTCTTGTCGTTGTTGTTCCATTCCGACCACTTCGAGATCATAACTGGGTCCGTGGGCTAACTCTTCGCTCACATAATAGTCCCACAGTTTTAATGAGGATATGTTAAAAGCGGGTCGAATGACTGCGGCGTCACTACTCATCCCTTCCTGACTAATGATAGGAACGTAACTAAAGTTGAAAAATAACGGAGACTTCGACCAAATTTTGGAGGTGTAGTCCCAAAATGATGTTCCGATATAATTGAAGTGCGAATTGTTATTTGAAGTGAGGGTCGCCTTATTAGAACCGGTGATTAACTGAGTTTCGTCGTCATCTGATTCTGTGTCGTCATGTTTTTGTGAAGACTTGGCGTCTTCGGTAATCCAACCGCATTCTGAGCGTTCGCTTTCACAGTCAAGAAGAAAGGTTCGGAACCGACACGAGACGTAGTGGTAGGCTATGAACTTCAGGTAGTATTGGTTGAACTCAAACGAAAGTGGGAACTGGTCATGGATTTGATGCACTATATCTAAAAATTGAAGAAAAATCGGAGCGAAACCGGAAGAAAGTGTGGCCGCCGTATGATTGGAGCGGTGACTAAAGCGATGACCGAATGCGAGCCATTCTTTTTCGATAAGTGTACGAAAGCCTTCAAATGTACGATAATAGGGGTCGAGACATAACTGTGCGACGGATACGATCTGAGGCACAAAATCCCAGCCGTCTTCCAAACAAACCATAACAGAAGAGCCCTGAATATCAATCAAATCAACGATTGCACCACTGATTTGCATAATTGTCTGTAATTGAGTCAACCACTCAGAGTTCTCGAACTGGCGATGGAATGACTGTTCGGGATCGTTGTTGGTGGGGGCCGACGATGGAACGCAGGCCCGCATCAATTTCTTGAAGCTTGTCTTCACGTGACGGACCTCATGGAAGTCAACGGGTATGAAATCACAGTTATTGAAGGATTCGGTTTTGATTTTATTTATTTGGTTCTTCTCTCCGAATATGTAGAGAACGGCGCGATTTAAATTCGGTTGAGAACCAGAAGACGAAGAGGTGGGAGAATCAGTTGGTCCGCTCTGTCGTTGTTTGTCTTTAATACTCGAATTGGACCACTTTTGGATTTGTTTACCCATTTGTGTACCGATGCCTGACTTTCCTCCAGAACTTCTCAATGTATTCATTGCGCGATGAAATGCGGCAGAAGTTCCACCACTTATTGCTCGTCGAGGGCTGTCAGGTGTTGTCAAAGAGGCCTCTCGAGGAGTAAGGATTGAGTTAACGCTAAGAGTTGATCCGTTGTCCATAATTCTATTGGTATTATTTCTAAGAAAGTATGTCGGAGTCAACCGAACGATTCCCGAAATAAACTTCTCGTTTTCGATATTCGTTGACGTTTCAGAAGAGGCCGAATTGGCCGCTCCCGCAGATGTTTGACCTTTCAATAATCCAATTACTCCTTTGCCGTGAAAACAACTGCCTCTGAGTATTAGTGCTTTAGTTCGGGGGTGTTTCCAAGTGATGACTGGGAACCGATAGTGTCGGTAGAATCGACTCAATCGTCGAATGGCTTCATCTCCGATATGATAGGGAACGACCAGAAGACTCGGATAACTCTTTGTGACCGCATAACTCACATTCACTGTCGAAATGCGAAAATTTTCGATAACGGTATTAGACCTGGACAACTTTGAACCCGACACAGAAGAGCCATAATAACCACCAATTGATCCCAACCCGAGTCGCATATAGTCCTTAACGTAAGACATTTCATGCAATTTTTCCAAAGTTTTCAACTCATTATTTGGGTTCATATGATTGAGGACTATTGACGAGGAAATGGTATTCGTCTGATGAAGTGATTCCGTTTCAATTGATTTCTTGTCTTCTGTCAAATCGATGGACTTATTTCTTGTGGGCGATAACGCCATAGTTTTAGCCATTCCTGGGATAAAACCGGAAGAGTCGGTAATGTATTTATTTTTTCGATTATTTTTTGGTTTGAATCCAGCCTTTTGTGCTGTTCTTAAAAGAGTTTTCTTTGCCATTCCTTTAAAAGTTGAGTTTTTCTCCTTATGCTTCTGGAGGTGAAGAAGTCTTGTCTGAGCCATTTCTAACTGTGATGTAAATGTGAACAAATGGAAAATAGTGGGCGGAGTTCTCTCTCTGTTAATGCACTTCCGTAAGGTCTCGATATCATCGGAGGAAACCTCTTCATCGAACGCCACTCGAATCAATTGAAATGTGTTGGACCGAAGTTGAAGGCCTTCCTGTAAGAACTGATCGATTGATGTAATCGACTGAACATTAATTCGTTTTTCTTTAGTGAGGGCTGCGATCGGAAAACTCCGGACAACCATTGATTCGGAAGCGAACGGATCACAGGGACGACCTTTGAATATAATTCTATAATTTGTCAAAAAGATAGCGCCTTCAGTAGGCAATAGTTGAGTCCCGAAGGGAACACCACTTTGAGCCTCATCTCGACCGTCATGTATGAGATAAGAGCGAAGACCGGGTATTGTCAGCTGTTCACCGCTCAATAGATTAGGTGTAGTTATCTTTGGTTTAGTGATTGGCGGCAAACGTTTGCTTTCGCGCCAAACGCTTTCAAGTATTTCCATTTGCATGACTACAACTCCCGGAACCATTTGATGCAATTGTCTGATGTGTTCCTCTCTGACAGCACTTTCAGTACACACTTTGTCTACAAAACGGGTCACAAATTTGATAACATTTGCACAGATTTCCGAATTATTCGGATTATGCAACTGATGATTGTCTTCTTCAAAACCGGATTCGTTGTCATTATTATTGGAACCGTTGGAACCACTGCCGTCATAAACATTGGAGTTCGTCAGGTTTGACACAGAATTGGTATCACTTTCTGATGAAACTTTGATGGACTTATGCGCCCCGACATCTAATGGCACTTTCATTGCAACCATTCGGTTGGCATAATGTATGGCCTGAGCGAAGACAGTTGAGTTCTCGTTTGCGATATACTCTTCCATTATTTGAGGACTCAAATGTGGAGCGACTCTCATCTGTTCGGCGGCGATCTCCAGAGCAGATGATTCTATACTATGGGCTGAATTCCTCGAATTTATCACAGAATTTGTTGTAATATTGCTTTCGACTGAAGAGTCGGTCGAAAACCTGTCTTTATAGAGGTTTTTGACTTCTGACTCAACGTCTGAGTAAAAGGTCTGTTCCCAGAATTGTGGGTTCGACCAAACGGCGTGGTCCTGAATACATGTGTAGGCGAACTGAATTGCATTTGTGCACAGTTTGCGACAGAATGCCATCGCAAGGGGTAGCATAGAAGCGGCCACACCGTTCACATCGAGATGAGAGTCATCCTGAAGGGCACAATTCATAAGCCTCACTATTAGGTCGAACTGTTGGTGTTCTAATATCGCTTTATTGCCCGACACGTGAAACGCCAGTTCCTGACAGAGCGCCAAACGAGCGTTTTTGGTCTTCAATGCGCGCAGAACTGCAGGAAAGGTCTTTCTTGCGTCAGATATCTTGTTCTCGAAAATACAATTAATACAATTCCTCATCACTTCCAGTCTTCGGGCGGAGTTTGTGATTATATCGTTGGCACCAAAAATATCATTGACAGCAGAGATGGGGGTTCCCATCGGTACTATTCGCACGTTATTATTCTTAGTGCTCATACGTCTAGTGATAGTCATCTCTCGTTTGATGTTTTCGTTGTCAATCATTTCCTGCACTTTTTCCGAATTGATTGTCGGAAATGGAGGCAAATGAATGCGAGTGAAGGCATTCTCAGTGGGAAGAGGAATCTTCGAGGTATGAGTCTGTGGGTTAGGGTTCTCATTCAAATACAACTGTTGCGCCAAATCTCTGATATGTTGTAAAACGGAATCAGGATTTCTGAGCTCTTCTTTGAATAATGTTTGAAGCGATGAATACAACTGTTGGCCAAACATATTGTGTTGAATAACAAAACACTTAAAATCTCATAATGACTGACCTCATCGAAGAGATCGCATTGCCTGTAGGGCAGACCCCTTTCCTGAACGAATGTAATAAAGAACATACAGTCAAGCAGTCGAACCACAAAATCGTTTTCAACTAAATTTCTTTGGCCGAGAAATGAGGCCTTAAGTCGAATAACAACAAAAACAAAGACAATAATCGATTAGAAATTTGTTCATTGATTGAAACTATCGATTCATCAAAAGATTTTTATGAAAATTTCAATTACTTTATGAAAAGTTATGATTGGCTTCGGATGAATGCGAGTAATTGTAAGACACGAACGATAGCCCTGTAATATCTGTGCGAATGTTCGCACGAATATGGCTCTGATCTCCTTATCCTATAATAAATACAATTAAAAGCAATCAATATTTCAAGAGTTGACTAATTCGGGAGAGAGTGGTACCAAAAATTGAGGCGGAGATGGTTTGTTAAGACTAGAAGGAAATGCATCGTCTGCTTGAATGAGTTGTGGTCTTAAGACATAACATAAATGAGTAATCAGTTGAGAATAGAGGGGGTCATCAAAACGAGGCACTCGTAGGCAATCGGGAACAGTGACTGAACCGCCGTCTAAGTCCACGACAATAACGTCCAACTGAAGGTCAGAAACATTTGTCAGTTTTTTCGGATAATTATTTAAGAAAACAATTGATTACAAGATCTGTGACTTCGTTCTTCAGTGAGGAATGAATTCCCATTAAGAAGGGTGTGGGCGTTGACAGCACTTCAATTAAAGGTGAGGGCAGTAAAGGAATGTAGATATGATTGTAGACAAAAGGATACATTAGTGCTGTCAGTGCGTGACAGGCGTCGTGTAGTCGTGAGTATGACCGGGAGTGGAACAATATCTTGTGTTCAGTCATTGCCGCACAGACCAGGTTTACAACCGACTGAATACCCAACTGTTCGAAAAGGTTATACACTGTTGTATGAGTGACAGGAATGGTTGCACTAATGGGTGGCTGAAGAGATTGGCGATCACCCGCACCAATTGAGAATCGAATTTGAGGACCACCTGTTCTCGACATCAATTAAGATATTAGAAAACAAATCAATCGATAAGAGTCTAATGAACTCCCAATTAGTGGCAATACCTGGAGGCGGGACATCAACACAGGCCAAGATATTACTGATAAGCACTTCCATAGAGACGTCCAAATTATCGATATAAGTCGTGTAAATGATTGTCAGACAATTCTTCAATCAAAACAATCAAAGAGATTGCAATTAAGTAATTGAACATGCTAATATTTGCTAATATATGATAAGTATTGTTTAGCCATACCTTAAGCGCTTCCTTATAATTAAATCTGGAGACGAGAACCAGACATTTGGGTGCGTACATAATTGAGTGGTGCTGTGAAGTGGTATTGCATAAGGCATTTGTTGAGCCATCGATCGAAGTGATCGACTCGTCGTCGATGTCTTCATCGTCTTGTTTTATGGGCTGAATAGCGATCGGTTCGTTGAATGAAAGACTCGCACAATAGTGTCGATTGGCGTCAATGTCCGTCAACACAAACACAAAGAAAGACGGCGGCTGCTGTTGAGAGGACAGCCTCCACTTATGTGGCTGACAGAACTGAACAAAAAAAGTTTCCCACAATTAGAGACTGATCTCAAACGGACATAGTTTTAAGTATAGCAGTGATTATCTGTTGTTATCATCAAAAAGACTGTCATTAAGACAATTATCTGCTATTTTTGGTCAAACACTTAAATGTCATTAAAGACCTGATTAGCGCTCAATAGATGTTTGAATGAAACACACGTTTCGTAATAACTTTTAATGTATTTTATGTGTAAATGGCCTCAAAAACCACTCAAATAGTTCTCAATTCTATCAAATGGTAACGAATTATCATTTTCTTAATTCAATCATTTCATTACAAATGTATTTATTCAGAAGAAAAAACTAAAGAAAAGTTTGCGCTAAAACTTCGAGTTTTGCAATAATAATGAATACAAATAATAATATATTATATAAAATGTAACAAAAAATATCAAATAATAATTAAATAAAAAAAAAGTATTTCCAGTTTTGAGCAAAAAATTAAAAACTAATTGTAATTATTTGATGTAATAAAAGTATTACCATTTCGATGGAATCAATAAACGGCGAGTCATCCCAGTCCTTTTCAGGAAATCTCTGCAGGATTGTACCGGAACTGACACCTCCTCCTAAACCAAGAATAAAAACTTTATTATAAACAATTCAGAGGAATGTCTCAAAAGTTGTGTTCAAATGTTTTACATATTGAATGCTGAAAATGAACATGGTCAAAA
>JAQGCQ010000388.1:0-15014 GCA_034699945.1 Chamobates pusillus
CGTGAGATAGAGCAGACGTGAGCCTCTCATAGCCTTACTCATAGATTGAGATTTAGTTAAATTTGTATTTTAAAATAAATCTTTTGTATATCAATACTAATTTTAATTCAGTTTAATAAAACATTGTGTTAATTATTCATAAATAAAAAGCCTATTCATAAATTAATTCCCTCAGACTTTAACACTTCCAGGACTTTTGGCGCAGTCGCCTTGGGAGGCCGCAGTGGCTTTCAATATTGTTATTTGGATATACTATTAATTGGATACAGTATGAAGGTTGTTTGATTGGCTAAAATTGATCCAATCCTCGAAGACTAATAGATATGTTTTTTGTACTTTAATCCAAATCGTTATCAAACTCTTTGGGATTATTTTATTTTGCAATCATTTTAAGGTTGAGTCGAAAAATTTCGAAATTCTTAAATAGACTTTCAATGGTTTTACAAATTAGATATTAAGATATTTATTGTACTTCAATCAAATGTTATCCGAATATCCATGGTAAAATAGATTAAACAATTGAAATGCTTTGACATTTGATTACTTCAAGTTTTTCAAAGTTTAGAATATTTTTTGAGAACTGAATATTTCTAAAGAATAAAACCTTTGAATTCAATACTTTTATTTGTTATCATTAATCAATACTTGAATATCATTTAAGTAATAATTAAAACAAAATTGAAATCACTTTTTGTTAATAAACTATTATAAAAATTATTTCGCTTTTGGTGCCCAAAAACCTCAAACCAAATGTAAGTATTGTTCAAATATAATACTAATCCATAACTCCGTTGATATTTCTAAATATCTTTCAAATTAAGTTATTGAAAATTACTATTCTGTACTTTTGAGCTTGAGCTATTTACTGGCATCTAAAATTTTTGCAAGTGGAAAAGTCTCTATTTGGACATAGCCAAGGGATATGGATATATATAAAATCACCACCTGATATCAAAAATTAAAAAACCCATTAATTTACGATAAATGATAAGCTAAAAATAACACCCATGATCAAATAAGAACTCAATTGATTTGAGCCAATTATTTCAAATTTCTATTTAAAGCAATATAACAATCCTGGTCATTTCATTAATAAAGTGCAAATCAAGTGGTATACAAATATGAGTTCTAAATATCCAAAAGTTAATGGGACGAATTTGACCAAGAATTATTCAGAAGACAGCGCTGTAGTCAGTAATCATGATGAAATATCTGTTGCTCGAAATAAAATTCTTCGAAAAAGAGACCATCAAGATAGTTCTTCCATTCCAACAGATAATCGTTATAAAAGAGACTGTCCAGTAGATGAACAATTCCAAAACAACAAGGTATGATAATTTACTTGATAAACACTTTGTAAACCTAGAGAGGGGTCGTTTAAAGAGACCAAATTTTACTCCATAAGGCTATATAATCGAACTTTAATCTATTACTAGGACTTTTGAATATTTGATAATTTTTTCATTATTATTACACAATAGAGGGCAGGAATAAAGAATGAAATGATTTATGACATGGCTCAAATGAACGAATATTGCCAAGGGCTAATCAAGGCATACGATAATATCAATATTATTGATTTTGTTAACCAAAAGTCAGCAAAAAATGATTTGAATGTTTTCTTCGATAAAATAAATACTGAATTATCCACAAAAATCAAAGCCGAGTTAAATGATCTATCAAATTTCGAGCAAATAAATGAAAAACTGAATGAAATGATTAAACAAAAAGAAAATCAAATAAGAAATCAAATCCAAGAGAAGAAAGAGATTAATTCAATTGAAAACACGATTTTTAAATATAGGAATTTAATGAATACTGAACTCAAACAACACTTTTCATTGAATAACATAGACTTCAAACCAATTAATTTTGAATTAATTCACAAAAATTCTGAAATTGAGGCATACAAAGGTGAAAACCTTTCTAGTGATTTAATAACAAATATTGAGAAAAGAATTAAACCTTGGCGAAATAATTTCCAAAACAGTGCTAAATATTTGAATCAATATATGGAAAATTGGACAAATATTATATTAAATGACCAAGATAGTTTGGATAGTCTGGAAGTCATCAATGAAGAACTACTTGAAAGGTCTTTTACCAAACAGAGTGATTCAAATAAGCCCAGGATGACCACCTTTCAAGAAATTCTCACAGGAAATATATTTGACAAGGTCAAACAACATTTCCAGGAAAAATCAATTTTCAAGAATAATGAAGAACAGTCTCACATCGAAAATGATTTATACAATGCTGAATTGAATGAGATAATCAATCTTTATGATAAAGAAGTTCAAAAACTGATCGAGTATAGTCTATTACAAAACCTTACCTGGAATTACTTCAAAGACATTGATATCGAGGTATCGGCAAAATGTAAATATTTGTTTGAGACCAAGGTGAAAGCTAGCGAATGTGATATGAGCAATTTGTCGGATGAGCTGGACAAAAAGAAACAACATTATTTCAATGTAATAGAAGTGGTTATAAAATACAGAGATGAGTGGCTGAAGGAAATGAAGCAAAACATTTTTATTGAACCAAGTACTATTAGTAGTTTGAATGATGAGAAAATGAATAAACTAAAAATTCCAGTTAATTTGAGCAAGTTCGTTAAAGAACAGTTGACAATCATATTTGATACTTTTAAACAAGAAAACGCTTCTATAATTCAGAATGAAAATGAAATAGCCACCTTGGTCATTGATAAAATAGTTGAAAAATTTGCGAAATGTTTAGATTTCAAGATCAAGTCTGGCTTTTATAATCAGGATAAGTTTGACATTATCTATGAACAATTGTTCAAACATTCAATCAATATATTGAAGAAAAACTTTGACTACAAATCAAATCAAAACTGTTTTCTCATTCAATACGAGAAGGAATTGAATGAAAAACTTGAGAAACAAAAGACAGAAATTTATTCAAATTATTCACAGAATAAAGAACAGAATCTGTCCTTAATAAACACCAATCCGTCTGAAACCCTTGTAAAAATCAAAACAGAGTTGACGGCTGAGCACCTAGATAATAACCATGAAAATAAAATCCAATTCGATAGGTTTTCTAATCAACTGATTGCTCAAAAAATTGATTCAAAGGAAGAAAATATGACTGAAATTGAGAATAATTTAAACGAAGACTTTTATAACAATCTATTTGTTGAAAACACTGAAATCAACAAGGAACAATTACTTCCCATATCTCAAACCAATGATTACAAAGAAAATAAAACTTATTCTGTTCCTGAAAACAGCGCCTGTTTTGATGAGGCTACAAGTCTTGCAGAACAATCACCAAGATCACTCATTATTTTATTCGGAAAGGATCATAACTATTCGTTTTGCATCAAGCATAGTTTGAATTCAGAAGATAATGGATCAAAGGATTTCTTAACATGGCAAAATAGTATTCGATTATATGATAAAGTGGTGATTGGTCAAGATCCTACCAAGGTTGAATACAATAAAGAATTTGATATAAAAGATCTACTTTTCATCAGACATATGAAAAAACACAAGAAAAGAGAACTCTATAAAAATTATCTGTTTGAATTCACCATGGATGATAAGGTTAAATACCGTGATATTGATAGTGATTTGAGTATTGAGTCATTGATTGCATTACAAGTATTGGATATCAAATCAGAGACCAAAAAACGGGTCAACACTAATGTGACAAATGCTGTATTCATTATACCCTCAAATTACACGATCAGGCAATTTGAAGACTTCAGGATTATTGGGAAATTGTCCGGATTCAAAGAGGACCAGATCAATATAATGACCCAGATCAATTGTGCTGCCATTGGCTTTGCAGAGAAGATGAGACTTCAGGGGAAAAGTTGTAATCAAAATGTTTTAATAATTTCATTGAATGAATACGAATGCGATTCAGCCGTTTGTCAGATAAATGATTATAACATTAATTATAAGACATTTTTGAACAAAAATCTCATTAATTATTACTTCAACAACAAGAGGTTCGCTCATTCAAGTTTCACCAATGAAAAGAAGCTAGAACTTAAATTAATGAAAAATTTAGAACGCTTAATCCAAGACACAATCAAATTAACAAGTAAACAAAAAATATTCATCAAAGGTATAATTGTATCAGGGACATCACCTTTCAACTTTAATATAAGACAATATGTGAATGAAAAACGCAGATTCAAAATCGATTGCGATTATGATTCTCTAAATATCATTATGGAAGGCGCAGAGTATCATGCAAGATCATTACAGAATAATGACCAGCACAAAATATACAATATTCAAGAATTGGTCAAGCATGATACAATATTCAGTTTGAAATATCAAGGCAAAGTTCCATTCTTCGATAGAAACAAGTTACTTTGTTCCGGTAATACAACTCACCTTGATCATACAATATGTGATGTCAAAAGGACAATTGATGAATTTCCAATAGAAATTAAACTTTACCAAGATGATTGTGTTATCGGAAGCTTTATCATTGAAAAGCCTGAATCGGTTCAGTTTAAAAAGATTTTGCATTCAATTAGAATTTATTTCCTTAAAAATGATCAAAAATTTCTTATAAATTCCTGGATAAAAGAGAAAGATAATAGTCAGAAGATTGATTTGGTGGTCACTCAAAAGAAACTGGATGATAACTTAATCGAGAATGAAAGAACTATTATCAAGTTTATATTTGAGGAAAAGATTTTATAACGAAAAACAATTATTTTTTTTAATCTTGTCCATTTTTTCGTAAATAATTATTCGATTGAAAATAAAATATTTAACGAGCAATTTTAATTAGGTCATTTTTCCAAATTAATGTTTCATGTACAAAAAAGAGTAAGGTTAAAGTATATCATTTTTATTATCAATAAATAAATTCTAGATGATAATATTCAAAATACATGTATAATAAATAAGAAAGTTTAATAAATAAAAAATGAAAGAACAAGATTATTTTATTATATATTTTTTTAATTTTTGGAGTTATTCATCAGCAAAATTGACTGGATTATTTTCTTTTGGCTCTCAAATTCAGGTTGATCCAGACACAAAATTTCTTTGACATTTAACTGTTGATTTCCAGACTGATCTTGAATTGAGCATGATACAAGGATCTTTTGTTTGTTTTCATTGATAATGACATTGATGATAAACTCATAATAACCTTTTTCAATAGGGTTTGTCGCATAAAGTATATCATACCTTCTAATTACACAATCATTGTGAAACAATATAATTTCGCTTGGTAATTGATGACCATATAATCGATGTTCTCTGAGAATAAATTCACCCTGTTTCGTTTTTGAAAAATCATATTCCTTATCAATATTATGTTTCGGTACAATTAATTTACACTTCAATTTATTTATCTTAGGCAATTCTTTGATTCTATAAAGCTTGTCCTGATTATACCCCAAGATTGATTTTTGATAATAAGTTGCGCCTTGTAAAATATCTTTGTTTTCGACCTTGATGATTTTGCAAGTAAAGTTTTTCTCTATATAATCACTGAGTTCTGAATTAGAAGGCGATGTTTTCAACAAAATAACATCTATAGTATTTTCATTTATACTTGCTAATTTGAGGCATTCATTAATAAACTTTTGTAATTCACCCAGAATATAATTTCCCTTGGTAAAAAATCTGAAAATTTTACTGAAAAGTAAATTGTCACCTTTCATGTTCAGAATATCGTTCAAAAGTGACTTATATTTAATATTATAACCATTTATCTGACAAACGGCTGAATCGCATTCGTATTCATTCAATGAAATTATTAATACGTTTTCATATGATTTACTTTCACTGGTATTCAATTTTTCAATAAATTGAACTACCATGCAATCAATCTCTGTGATAAATCTGATTTTGCTTTCTTCAAATCCAGACAATTTCCCAATAATCCTGAATTCTTCAAACTCTTTGATCGTGTAATTTGTGGGTACAATGAATACAGCATTTGTCACATTAGTGTTGACCCGTTTTTCTGTCTCTGATTTGATGTCCAATACTTGTAATGCAATCAATGATTCAATAATCAAATTATTAGTTTTATATTTAACTTGATTATATTTGTCAACTTTAAATGAACATTCCTTCAACAGATTTCGTCTATTTGGTTCTTTTAGATCTCTTATTCTTAGCAGAGTTTTCGCATCAAAACTTTTATCAGGTGAAATTGCCTCATTTCCAACTAGAAGTTTGTCCCTGATACTGATATTATTTGGTCTTGATAAAATATCATTTATTTTAATATTGATATTCTCATTTAATAAATTCTTGATATAAATTGAATCTAGACTCGTTTTTCCAAATAATATGATCAAAGTTTTTGGGCTCTCAGTTTCACCAAGATTTTTAGTTTTACTAGAGCTTCCACTAGGTGATTTAATTGGAAGAATCATCTGCGGTTTTGGTTTGCTTTTTGGTTTAGCAGGATATGCTGGCTTTTGTCTCAATGAATAGGCTTGAGCAATTTGTTGAAATCTGTCCTTGATCAACTCAATATTATGATCAATTAAATGATTATAAAACTCTTCACTTAAATTAATCTTATTTTTCTCCATATTTTCTTTGAATGAAGAGATTGTTTGAGTCATCAGTTTTTCTGAAAAATTTTCAAACTCTCTCTTGTTTCCATAATATTGATCAGGATATTTTGAATTAATTTGTCCTTGTATAGAGCGAATAGCATTGTCCCGATAGAAGTTAATTGTTGTGACTGTATTTTTCATATTCTGTGAATAAATTGAGAAAAGGTCTGTCTTTTGATTCTCAAGTTTTAGTTTCAATTCATTTTCGCATTCAATGAGAAAAGCGTTTGATTTGTAGTCAAAGTTTTTCTTCAATGAATTAACTGAATGTTTGACCAGTTCTTCATAGAAAATTTCAAACTGATCTTGATTATAGAAGCCCGACATAATTTTGAAATTTAATCCAACTTCAAAATTCTCGTATATTTTTGTGATGACCTTGTTGGCTATTTCTTTTTCTCTTTCAATGATAAAGTCGTTTTCGTGATAAACGGTTTTAAAAATAGTTGTCAACTGATTTTGAACGAACTTGCTCAGATGATCAGCTGGAATATTGAGCTTATTAATCATCTCTGTATTAATTTCATTAATTTTGCCTTGCTCAATATAAATATTTTGCTTCAATTCTTTCAGCCACTGATCTCGGTACTTTATGACCACTTGTATTACTTTAAAATAATCTTGTTTCTTTTTCTCCAGCTCAGTCGACAACAATTCTATATCCTCTTGTGAATTGTTCTTGGTCTGAAACAAATATTTACATTTAGCCGATACCTCTATATCAATGGCCTTAAAACTAATCCAGCTCAGATTTTCTAATAAACTCTTCTCGATCAATTTCTGTACTTCTCTGTCGTAATAATTAAGGCTTTCTTCCAAATTGTGATTGCTACTTTTAAACTTTTTGTTTTGCTTCCGATCATTTTGATCTTCTCTTAATCTATGATGACCAAGGTCACCAACCATACCCTTGTTTAGACTCTCGACATATTTTCGCAAGTCTTTTGAATATTCTTCAACATTACTTTTAATTTTAGACTTGGTATCCTTCAAAACACCCTGTAAATTGTTCCAGGTTGTTGTTGCTTCATCTAATCCAGTTGGTGCCAAAAGTATGCAAGCTACTTCTTCAAAATATTTCTCGATCTTTGAGTCACGAAATTCATTTTTTAGATACTGTTCGCCACCTTTACGCCCGGTTTGATATGAATTACTTTTGGGACCCTGAGCTTTAGGATTCCAATCATTAACCATGATGATAAGTTGACCAAACTTTTCCGAATTATTGTTTTTAATATTTGATTCGACAATTTGTTGAAATAATTGGAGGTCTGAATTCTGTGTTAAATTAGAAAACTTTGAATTTCAAAACTACCTTGGTCATCTCATGCAAGCGTTATTTTATATAATTTAATTAAGAAATACGTATATAAATAAATGAGTTAAGAGTTCTAACCTTGATTATTTTGTCGAATGTTAGCACAATAGTAGACGAGAATTTGAGAAGAATTCCAAAAATATGCACAACATTTGGCCTTACATTTTGGTCCGAATATTGAAGGGGTAGTTTTGTTTCCAACAGAAGTATAGGAGTCTTTCGGTGAGTGTTTTCCGATGGAAATACTTTAGATATGGATCGGATCACTGAAACAAAGTATACTCAATCATTAAATAGCTTATAAAATACAGTCAATCCTCTGTTAAAAGAAATTTTTGTATAAATAAAACTCTTATTATTTGTGTATTATAAGAGGTGCTCAAGGTCAGCCACTATAAGAAAAATTCTTTTAAAACTAGCAATGACTAAAAAAAATTAAAATTAGGTTATATTCTACTCATATCAATGAAAGGCTGAACAATAATCTAGATGAAAATTGTGTTTACTCACACCAATTGTTGTTTCGGTCATTTTGAAGACTTTCATTCAATTTATTGGACAATAAATCAATGTTTTCGCCGATGACTGCAATTACAGAAAAGTTTTCGCTCACTTTTCTCAAAGACGACAACAAATTGTTTTTAATGAACTGATATTTGCCATCAATTAATTCAATTATGTTTTCTGCCATTTTAAACTTTAAAAATTAACAAGCTTATTTCAATTCAATATTAATATGATTTATAATTAAGCTATACTTAGAGTTTATGATTTATGTGAGGACACAATTATATTCATTAATCGAACGCTTATTATAACAGTTTGTGAATAAAATCGAAGTATTTTTTATATAACACTTAAAATTTCGTTAATCACTGATTATTACTATTAGTTAACAATCGGAGAGAAAAAATTGAGTCCAAAGTATTTACTATTTATTAGAAATATTATTGAATTCTTATATAAGAAATATATTTTTATTTTGTGAGTCTTTGAGTAAAATAAATGTCTTTCAATTTAATAATCAGATTCACCATGGCTATATAAGATAAACACAAATCAAAGTACAATGCCTGATGATAATTAAGGTATTTTTGATACAACGGATTGAAAGAAATATAAGACCATATTTTTTACTTCAAAAACTAAGACCAAAGTATTTTATATTTCAAGATATTGTCAACGATTGGATAAAATTTTTATTTTTGCTATACTTTAAATCAGAGGGGTATGGATTGCCAATTATTTAATTGAGTACCTTGTGTAATTTATTGTCATTTTCACATATTTATATGAATATAATTGCCACTTGCAATATTCGCGCATGAATAATGCTATTAAAATTTGGCAATCGGTGGCAATCCATACCCCTCTGCTTTAAATAATTTCCTTTTGAGTTCGGCAATCAAGCTTACCATGGCAATAACGATAGTCAGGAATCAATGTACAGTGATTGCTTAAGACATTTTGTAAAATAATAAAACGGACAGCTATACTGTTTACCTACTTCAAATTAAAAATTACACAGTATAATTTGTTTAATAATTCAGTACAGATTATGTTGAATCTTTTTCTAGGTGTTCCTTGTATTTTCTGAGCATGTTTAGAATATTTTGATAACAGGATAATAATTTAAAGCTCGAAATAATAAACCTGGCCACTCTAATTAGAACTCATTTATCATAATAAATTTGGCAAAGATAATTGTTAATATGATTAATAAATTAAAATTTAGTTTAATGTAACAGTTAGAAAGATTTACCATGGTGTCGCTTTAATAGAAATTCACAAACTCAAAGCCTCCAAATATTATCAAGATGAAATGGAGATATTGATGAAAGGAAAACTATTTGTCGATCAGAACGAACTGAAGGAACACCACATAAGGAATAAGGAAAATAGAATCGAAAAGTATTTCACACCAGGACAGTTGGGAAAAATGATCAAGCAGGAAAATAATCAAATAGATTTAGTTTTTTCAAAATTTACTCACTTTAATTAATTTATTTTATTTTACAGCAAGTTTAACCTGGTTAAAGAAGAATATTCTAGTCATTCATTATTTTATTTAAATTCTTTATTGATTTAATGATCAAGGTATTAATGTTTTGATTAAATTATTAATCTTGTTTCAATTAAATTAATCGTGTTAATCGTATAATTAATTAAAAAGTGCCATTAATGAAGTGAAAAATAGTTTACAACACCTTGTTTATATTTCCAATAAATGAGCTCATTTCCTCAACTGATTATGTTTTCCATGGTGATTGTGATATATGAGAGTTGAAATGCGAGTTATTTGATGATAAACTCAATAATATTGAATAGAAATTGAATAATGTTTTTAAAAAGTATTTTAAGAAATCAAATAACTTTTTGGACTTTAAGCCAATGATTGCATAAAATTTATAACTATTAGTGTAATCAACGCAAAAATGTAAACTGATCATGTAACTTTTATATTGCTGCCTGTGTTCAGTGCATAAAAAGTCTTTACATTTGATGTGTTGCTGTCGGCCCTCAAGTGATTCAACTTTTGTTTAGTAAGTCCTATACCAATGAATTTTCAATTATTTTATTTGAATTTTACAAAAATTATCTTGTTAATTTTCAAACTTATTATTTTACTATTTCATCAATATAAAAATTCGACTTGTGTATTTTATTATCTATTTTTGACCAAACAATCAATTGTTTGTTTTGTCACTGAATTATATAACTGAAATGAGAGAGTTAACCAAGGTATATTTAAAAAATATTGCTTCATTTAAGTTTAATCTAATATTGAATTATAAGTGAGTCGTATATAACAAGTGCATATTATAAAGATAACCTTGATAAAACAACTTGTGAAATTGAATACACATTTCTCCTTGTTTGTATTTTAAACAATTTCAGCTAGCAACTAGCACCTGTTCCCTCTATCGCGTTATTTCGCATCAATAAACTTTAATTGAGTTAAACTTATATCCTATTTCTGATTGAAGACAAAAATGGGGCGGAATATCATTGAATTAATTGATGGCAAATATGTGTTCAATAAAAACAATTTGTTGTCGTCTTTGAAGAAAGTCAGTGAAAACGACTTCTTTGCTGTCATTCCAGTCATCGGAGAAAACAATCAGTTTTTGAACAAATATCTGAATAAACAACAAATAAATAATGAAAACCATAATTGGTGTAAGTAAATACCAATATTAACTAAATTATCTTGCTTATATCTCCTCTTCTTATTAGTGGTGAGAATCAGTTCCGATAACATTGTATTGAAAACCAGTTATCAAAAGACTTCAGTACTTCTATTAGAGTCAAGACTTCCGCTTCAATTCTATGAAACCATTGAAAAGAGACGGGTTGTCCAACATATTTATGGGCTGTTCTTCAAATTTTCGTCAACAGTTCTTATAATATTTGACAGAATAATCAAGGCAAACTTATTTATTTGGTTCTTTATTGTTAAATTAACTTGATTAATTTAAATAGAATGAAGAAATCCAATTTTTGCAACAAATATTGGACTCTAATCACCGGAACTCTACCCAATTAAAGCCTTATAATGAGGTTTTCATCGTGGTCAATGATTGGGACCCTAAAGCTCCTGGTCTTAAACACAAGAATTATTTGTTCGGAAGTAAAGGCGGAGAAAAATATCTTAAAAATGAGTTCAAAGACTCAAAACTCGAGGACTATTTTAAAAAAGTGTCCTGCTTCTTTTTGCCCCCCACTAACACCAATGACTATCCAAATAATCATCAAAGTTTACTCGATCATCATCTGTTCAATATCGATGAAATGCAAGTCATGAAAGTGGCAAGAACAAATGATAACTTAAAAGTTGAACAATTTGTCGATTCTATTGAAAGTTATGTCGAAAGTCTCAATCAAACACTTTTAATTGGGCTTGGTCTTTCTGCCAATAAATTGTTCATGGAATGCACATCAGGACAGACCTCTGAAACCCCCTCTGAAGCCCCCACTGATATTCATAGTGAGACCTCCGAAGTCTCCTTTGAAACGCCTTCTGATTTGTCTGAAGAACTAAAAAGGGATGAGTTTGAAAGAATTGACCCTGGATTCAATGTTGATGAAATTAAATGTGATGAGCTCTATGAAATTATTGAGCAATGTGAAATCGCTGAAATTAAGAATGAAATGGACGGTAAACTGACCTCAACAACTCAACCAGGTGATTCAGCCAGCAAAGAGAATATTCAATTCAATTGGAGGACAAAAGTGAGGGATAATCCCACCATTTCATTAAAGTTACCCGACTCAATTTTATTAAAAGAACACCAAGTTCAAAGTTCAAGAAAACTCTGGAGTGTTGAAAATGAAAATAAAAATAAAAGCTCCAGGTTTCCTTTAAGAGATGATCTGGTTAAATCATCAGTTGGATTGAGTGACAATTTATGTGTAGGAATTCAAGAGAAACTTCTAAAACCTCAGGTATTATACAAACAAATAATTAGCATATTTTAATTGGATTTTTTCTTTTTCATCTGGTTCATTTATTAATAGTTTGATCACTCATTACAAGAGAAGACAGAATATTCATTGATTGAAAAACCAAAAGTTGACAAGTTTGAAATGATGGGCTGCTACCAATATCAAAGTTCAAACAATCGAATAATAGATGACCAAGGTGTTTCTTCAGCTGGATTAGTAGATAATTTAATTGCTAATATTCAAGAGAGAGCTGAAAATCAGCAGGTAAAATTAAACAAGGACCAGAAACAAATCATCAATTAATTCACCTTGTTTTATCTTTACAATAGAAAACAGAAAATTCATTGAATGAAAAGCCAAAGGACACCAAAGTTGAAATGAGAGAATTTTGCCTTGAAAAAATGAAAACTTATGATGAAATCAGCGATAAAGTTCTATTAGAACATAATAACCTAGTCAAAATTCTCAATGACAAGAGTATTGAAATTTCAGGCGAACTCAACTCAAAGTTTTTCATTAAAAATCTCTCGGATTTAACTGAAATCAAAGAAGAGTTGAGAAAAATGATTAAACAAAAAGAAAATGAAATCAAAGACAAAATTGAGAAATTGAAAAACACCAGGAATTCAATTGAATTATATAAGAATCAAATGGAAACACAATTGAAACAACATTTTTCACACCTGAATAATGACTTCACACAAATTAATTTTGAATTAATTGACAAAAACTCTGAAATTAAGGCCTTGAGTTCCCTTGGTGCGATTATACCGGAAGCCGTTCTGTTAGAGCTCAAAGAAAAGATCAAACCTGAGCGAAAAATATACCAAGACATAATTGAACCATTGAATCAATATACGGAACAATGGAAAAGTCATATTAAAAATGATGATCAGGATAGACTATTAGACCTGGAACAATTGAATGAAAGACTAATGAAACTCTACTTTGATGGTTTGAATGACTTAAAAATCCCGGTTATAACTGATTTGATCAAATTGGCCACTGATCGAATATTTGCCAAGGTCAAACAAAATTATCAACAAAAACAAGTACAGATTAAACAACAAATAAGATCACCAACCAGGATAAATTTGGAAGACCACAAGCCTTGGTTAGAAACTGGTGGAAATCTTGAAAAAATAGCCAAGGTGTTGAATCATTACGATGAAGAAGTTCAAAAAATGATCGAGTCAAATTTATTTGAAAACCTTAGTTGGATTAACTTCAAAGCTATGGATGCTCAGGTCTCAAATAATTGCACCTGGATGTTTCAGAACGAGGAGAAACCAGGTGACAGCGATATTAAACAGTTGTCGAATGAGTTGGAGAAAAAGAAACAAGATTATTTTAAAGCAATTGAAATAATAATCAAATACAGAGATGAGTGGACAAAGGACTTGCAAAACAACACTTTTATTGAACCATGCACTATTTATGGAATCAATCAAGAAAAAGTAAACAAACTTATCATTCCAGAGAACTTGAGCAAGTTCATTCGAAAGCAGTTTAATATTGTGTTAGAAGCAGTAATTGAAGAAAACCAAGCAATCATCAATTGCGAAAAACAAATAGCCCAGGTGGTTATCGAAAAGGTATTGGCAAAGTTTTCTATCTGGCTAGATTTCAAAATAAAGTCAGACTTTTATAATCAAGATCAGTTTGAAAACTTTTATGAAGAATTGATCAAACATTCAATTAATTCATTGAAGAGAAACTTTGACTACAAATCAAATCAAAACTATTCTCTCATTCAATGCGAGACTCAATTGAATGAAAAACTTTGTAATCAAAAGACAGTCCATCACTCAAATTATTCGAAGAATATGGCCATGGTCAAAATATTGATCAATGACAACAATACCAGTGCTGTTGAACTATTAAAACGCCAATTAACCAATAAATATCCTGATTATTATTATGAAGATAAGAGACAATTCGACATATTTTCTGAAGAACTGAAGACTAAATCATTTGAATTAAACAAACAAAATATGAGAAAAATTAAAACACATTTAAACGACAACTTTTATCACAAATTGAATGACAAAAACATTCAATTTATCATGGATCAATTTGAAAGACTAACCAAGTTCTATTATTTCAAAGAAAAGAAAACTTATCAAGTTATTCAAACCGTTCACCCTCTTGCTCAAACAAGGACAACATTGGATGAGACTCCTAAAACCAATATCTATTCAACTCTACCAGCACCTGATTCAGGCACTAGCTCAATTGTAATTCTATTTGGAAAGGAGCAGATCTTCTCCATTTGTGTCGAGCACAATTCAATTCAAAAGAATAAAGAAAAAGAACACTCTTTAACAAGGCCAAATTGTATTCGTATTATAGATCAGTATCTCCTAATTGGACAAGATGCTAAAAGGAAGTCATCCCAAGAAAGTTTTGATGTGAAAAACTTACTTTTCATACGAGGTATGAAAGAAGACAAAAAGAGGGAACTCCTAAAAGAATATCCATTTGAGTTTACCATGGATAATAAAGTTAAATATCGTGCCATTAATCAAGACTTGAGTATTGAGTCATTGATTGCATTACAAGTATTGGATATCAAATCAGAAACTGAAAGACAGGTCAACACTAATGTGACAAATGCTGTATTCATTGTACCCACAAATTACACGATCAGACAATTTGAAGACTTCAGGA
>JAQGCQ010000389.1:0-15008 GCA_034699945.1 Chamobates pusillus
CATAAAAGATATGATATTGGTGATAATAGTTGGTGAGCATGTCCAGTGCGATAGTCCAACCCATTGAAAACTAAATATCAACTCCACTCAAATTCCAGAACAATTTCAAATGAACAAATAAAATGCTCTTGATAAACCAATCAGCTTTCAATAATAGTTCTGATTTTTTCCGATCATAAATATTGATAATAACTTGTTTTCAATACTTTTTTATGAGAATTTCTTTTTTCCAATATTTTTATTCAACATGTTCAAGTTCATTTTAAAACTTCTACAGGCATCACCACAGGAGGAGGGTTAGCCCAAAACCCCCTCCCTGGCTCGAAAAAGCTTAACATTACGTCTATGGAATACTCCCTAGAATTTTGGACGATTTTAACATTACAGGTATACCCCCTCCCCTCTGGTATTCAAAAGTTTTAACATTACGTCTATGGAAGCAGCCATTTTACCCTCCCCTGACCCCCTCCCTAGCTAGGCTGACCACCTCTCCTTGTTTGCCCATGATTCTCCTTGAATTAGGGTCCGAGACCTGGGTCCTGGATTGTACTTGCCAAGGAGCAAGGAGATTCTGAATTTGAAAATCAATGTTTTTAAGGAATATTTTAGCAAATTTTGATGAAATCACCAAGTGATATGAGTATTTCAGTAGAAAATCTGTATTGAAATTTCATCTGAAATCATATGAAAAATTAATTAATTTCAATGAGATTTGTTTTTATTTAACTAAAATTGTTTTTAAAAATTATTTCAAGTGGATTATTACATTGAATAAACTTAGAAAAAAAATTCTCCTGGAATCTCCTGGATTTTGATTTAGAAACTCCTTGATTCACTCTAGAAAAGGTGGTCTCCCTATCCCTAGCATGTCTGACCTTGGTGATCCCTGTTCTACACATATATGGTATATAGGCTATGTAGGTAGTTATCTGAACCGAACAGTTCCTTTTTGTTGAGACTCTCATCGCGTCATTCAATATCTGTGTTCTTCCATTGAATTTAGCAAGTATCTTTAAATAATGTTAAATTTAGATAAATATATGATATGAATATCGAAACAATAGCTCTGTTTTGAGTTAAACCTTGGTCGTCATAATTAACTTTAAGAAGAATTTTTGTCCTCTGAAAAGTAAAACTCCTCAATAAGATAATTATTTTTTAATTCTAAACATTTAAGTATTTTTTAAACGTATGAAACGAACAGTGAATTTATATTTCATTGAAAAAGTGTTATACAAAAGTTGAATAAAAAATGAAATTTTATATACTTATAATATTCTTGCTACTTATCGAAATTAGCAGGGTAAGTAAAGTTTCGAATAATTTCAATTCTAAATAATCAATTTAATTAGCAAGCGAAAAATAAAGTTTATAAATGTGATCGCAAAAGTGAGAACGAAATGGATAAAGCATTGGCGCGTATAATAGTTTACGGACAGAAAGGCATAAGATTCCCCGAAACAGTCAAAGAGTTACGCCCTTATTGCAACGATGCTAAGAGGATGTTTGATAGAGTAGCAAGATATTCGGACGCCTGTCTCAACAAATTCGGTAGAGATGCTAGTAAAGTTCTCATGCATACAATGGGTCAGGAATTGAGAAGTGTATGTAAGTCCGGCCGAATCAATAAGAGAGCGATGAGTCTGATTGAAGCGGCACCATGTGGTAATCAAGGTAACTCAAGGTTTAACAAGAATTGCTACTTGAAACTCATCGATAGAATCATGGGTGCTATGAATGCTCAAGTACCAATGAGAATTCCAATTAGTTGCTGGTTAGTTTTGAGATTATGATTACTAAATAATTTGATTGATCATTTAATTTTTTCAGCAATTTTTATGAATTCCTCCGCTGTTGGGAAGTAGAAGCAGAACAGGTACCCAATTGTACCCCAAAAATCAGGGACTTCTTCATCAAATGGTTGAGCAAAATGTTTGAAGGAATCACTCAACTCATGTGCGTTGTTTACGACGACAGTAACTCTCAGTGCGACCAAATTGTTAGGGAATCCCCTCAACGGAACGCCACTCAAAAACAATATAAATCTGTTCTCTTACCGCTGATCAACATTGCTATGAGTCTGAGTGACCAAGATTTTCCTTGATTATATTCCTTAATTAATTAATAAAATTATTGTTCCTTAATCCAATTAATCACATTTTAACTAGAATTCCAAACATTTAAACTTATAAATTAACATGCTACATTTTATTAAAATAATTGATTATAACAATATTCAATTTAAATGTAATTTACATTTACTTATTTTCAAATAAATTAATGACATTTTAAATTCTGTGTACAGAAGGATCCAAAACAGTGAATTTAAACTTGAATAGATAATCCATTAATCAAAATTATTAAACTTAGTCATTCAATTAATTTCTTAAAGACTAATCTCTTGATCAACTTTGATTAATGGATTATCTATTCAAGTTTAAATTCACTGTTTTGGATCCTTCTGTACATCTTATGATTGACATATAAGTGATTACAAAGCTTTAAGAAATCTCTCTCTCTCTCTCTCTCTCTCTCTCTCTCTCTCTCTCTCTCTCTCTGAAAATTAATTACTTGTTTTGACTGAAGAATTCTTTAAATGTCAACAGAGAGTGAAAACTTGTTTTTGTGTTCAGTCGAGTAGATCTCAGACTCTAATGATTAGTCTCTAATCAATAGACTTATCAAAAGTCTATAAATTTTGTCTGAATTTCATTTAAAAACAGAATTGAAATTAGTTTTTATTGAATCGCTTAAGGCTTTTGTCGGGAATATTCTTAAATATTTACATTAAAATACTTTCATTGCTATTATGTTTTGGTTTCTATCATTTCCTTATTTCCTGATTGTTATTCAGGTAATAAATACTTCTACATTACTCATTTGGAATTATAAACAAGATAATTTAAAATTTAAATTCCAATTTTTTTCAAAAAATAGTTCTTTTCTTAACATACAATCAAATTGTTTTGATTTTCAGTTAAATTTTATGGCAATTAAATCAATTGACGTAAATTGCAGTGAAATGTCCAAGTTTCAAATGGATAAGGAAGTCACCAAGCTTATTGTAGTCGGTAAGTACAAAAATTTGAGGAGAGAGAGAGAGAGAGAGAGAGAGAGAGAGAGAGAGAGAGAGAGAGAGAGAGAGAGAGATCAGTTTATGACATAGACTTTATGTAAAAATGAGTTTGAAATAAATCAAATTTAAAATAAAAATTAAGTTGGTTAATTTTTCGTTTCTCATTGAATAATTTATTTGAGAAGAAAATTTGAAACTAATATTTTGTCAAAAATATTAAATTACAGTTTGAATGAAATAATTAATATGTTATCAATTAATTGGTCGAAGAATTGGTTAATTTAATTATTAATTTCAAAATTCAGGACAAAAAGGCATAAAATTCCCGACAAATGGCCGTCAATTACGCCCTTATTGTAATCACGCACTTCAAACATTTGATGTGATCGGCGAATATAGTAACAAATGTTTGCCAACTTTCGGCAGAGACTCAGCCCGTGTTTTCATGCATGCAATTGGTATTGAATTGAGAGGCATTTGTAAGACTGGCCGTCTCACCAAAAGGGCACGGGAGCTTCTTGAAGCGGCTCCCTGTGCAAATGCCGGTCTCAATAATTGGCAGATTTGTAATGAAGAGCTTATCGAAAAGTTCACAGGAATTCTTAATGCACCCATCAATGAAAGAATACCCATGGGATGTTGGTATGTAATTTGGCCTCGCTTTAAACAATTTACCATCTGTTTAACCTAGTCAATTTAATATCTCATTAAAACATATTCATTTTAAATAATTCTTTCATTAAATGAATTGCAAAATATTGTAGAAATTCTGGAAAATTCAAATTATCTATTCATTTATCAAAATTCTTGATAAAACTCAAGGTTACAATCTTTCATTCATTTTAATTAATAATTGAATGAATGAATTGAATCGAGTAAACAATAGATGAGAAGAAAAGATTTTCAATTATAAAATGTTTTTTTTCCTTAGAAATCAAACAAAGAATTTAATTAAAAGTTTTGTTTTGACAGTAATTTTCATCAACTGATCCGTTGTCTGACAGAAGAGGCCGAAGACGTCAAACAATGTACGCGAAAAAATGTTGATTACGTTACGAAATATGTCCACAAATTGATTGATCCAATGATTTTAATTCTGTGCAATGAATACAACCAACCGAGCGATAAGTGCGACAAAATGGTTAGACTCACACCTAATCGCACCGACAGTCAACCCAAATACAACTCATTCTTGATTCCAGTCATCGATATTGCTATGAGTCTCGGCGATGACAATCTTAACTAATTTTGATTAACTAGTACCTATTTAACTATATTATGCAATAATGATATTTTAATTATAATATCTCTTTCGAAAATTTAACTATTTGTTAAATTGCTAAATTAACAAGTTAGATTTGATTTATATTCAAAATGATATTCACACAATTCTGGTCTATATAATCGCAATTAACTTGATCAACACATATTCAATATCAATATGAAGCGAACATTTGTTTCATTCCAAAGATTTAATTCGAATGATCTGATAATTTATTTGATAATCAAATATAAGCATGATAAACATTAAAAGTTCCTAATCCTTATTTAAATTGAATACAAAATCAATTCAATATTGAGCAAGATATTATTTGAGATTAAAGTGTGACAAAAAACCAAGTTTTTAATTGGTTTAATAAAGTTTTAATTTGGATCTGTATTTTTGGCACAAAATACGATCCAAACTATTATTCTGTATTTTTTTGTTCTATATTTTAATGGATACTCGAAAAATGATATTGGTTAATTATATTGGTTAACCTTTTTCTATCAATTTTTTCGTATTTTGTATCATTTTAATTACCTTGAAGTTTATTGTTGAGAAATTTATGTTAGAATCATATCTTGTCTATTAATTGCGGAAGGATTTGAACTTGATTTCGTTAAATTCCCCTATTCTTCAATTTTCTTTATAATTAGATATTTATCTCTTTGGAAAAATACCGAGAAAAACAAGATAGGTTATATGAAGGCTGAAAACATTAATCTAGTTATTTTTTCCAATGAAATTTTATATTGAATTTTGAAGCCTAGCCTTCAGTGCCAATAGTTATTAATAAAGAGTTGAAAATATTTTGACAGAAATCAATTAGATCTATTACCTTGGTCGCCACATAATTAAAGCCTCAGAAAGAGTAAAATTATTGAAGGAATGAATTGAATGACTGATAGAACGAGTTTTTTGTTTGTTTTTTGCTTACATTTTTGAAACTCATATATAATTCAATGTTTGCCTAAAAATTGATTTAATATAAAAATCTTCGATTGAAGCCAAATATTGAAATTATAGCAAGAAATGTATAACTATTCACTGATATTGATCTTGTTTATATTATATTTTCATGTAAGTTTTAACATTTTTACAGATATTTACCATTTGTGAATCAAACAATTCTTAATAATAAATTGTTCTTGTTGAACTTCGGAAAATAAATAGATATCAAGACTTAATACTCTTAGCTTTGAAGCAAAAGACCAAGAGTTTAGTTGTGATCGCAAAAAGGAAGATGAAATCGATAAATCAATATCAAGACTGATTGTAGTCGGTATGAATTATTTCCAAGTTTGAATTTATTATCAATTTGATAAATTAAAATTCTAATTTTTGATCAAGGTCAAAGAAATGTCAAATTTCCTACAAATGAAGCAGAGGTGCGGCCATATTGTAACCAAGCTCATCGCACATTCGATATCGTGCAAACATATGCTAATAAATGTGTCCCCGATTTGGCCAAACATACAATGAAAATATTCGTACACTTCGCTGAAAATGAATTAAAGGGTGTGTGCAAGACTGGCAAAACATCCAAAAGAGCCAAGGAACTTTTACAAGCAGCACCATGTGCAAATGCTGGACTTAAAAACTGGGAGAAATGTTATCGAGCACTAATAAATAAGTTTACTGGCATTGTAAATGCCCCTGTCAAATTACGCATACCAATGTCATGTTGGTAAGCTCATTTATCATAAATTACAACTATAAATAAAATAGCAAGGTTAACTTCTGACTAATTATTTTGACAGCAATTTTCATCAATTGGTTCACTGTTTGACAGAAGAGGCCGAAGAAGTGAAAGTATGCACCAAAAGGACAGTCGATTACGTGACAAAATATGCTCATAAGATAATTGACCCCATCGTTATGGTTCTCTGTCGCGAACACAGAGAGCCGAGCGATCGGTGCGACCATTTGGTCAGAATAACACCAAAGAGAGCCAAAGGCCAAAGAAAATACCACTCATTCCTTCGACCGCTCATTAATATTGCCATAAGTTTTGTTAACGAAACAAAAGCTGAGGACTGGCAACTATAATGAGCTTGCTTATTTTAATATAATTTAATTAATTTACCATATCAAAAATAGCTAATTAATTATATCGAGAAATTTCAATATATATTTTCTTATTTAACTTACATATAATTTGAATTAGAAATAAAAGTTCAATGTTTAAATCTATTTCAACAAAACATTTATTTAATTGTTGATAAATCAATCTAACGATGATCTTTACCATTTTAACTTTGGTAGATGAATTCTCTTCGGTTTGTGATGAAATTTGAGCGATTGAACCATTTTATCATGATAATTGTGAATACTGGGAGAGCAATACAATAGTTGAGATCTCTCGTTAAGAGTGCGACCATTAATACCAGAGAAGAGAACAGAATAACACATAAAGTAAAACATATCGACATCTTTTGCTGGCCTATTATTTTTATATGGTATTTAATTGAGAATTGAGCTTGATATATACCAGAATAATTATTTAGGTACCTGGTCAACTAAATTACTCGATTATTGACGCATTTGTTCAAAAAAAAAAAATAATTGAGAATTTCTAATGACTGACTACAGTATAAATATGTGGGAAAATATGTAAATCTTAAACGAATTCTTAGGTAACTATATTAGTAAGGTAATCTATCCTTCAAAAATGTTATTGGTGAATAAATATTTAATACAATTAAGCTTATTTCAATATTATGTGACTTATTTTAGTATTGAATAAATGATAATTTCAGTACTCATTTAGTAAATAAGGCATAAAATGCCTTAACATTAACATTGTTTACACAACTTATCTGATCTTGGTGATAAATCTTCTATTAGATTATAGAGGTAATACATTTTTGTTTGTGTATGTAATGTTAATATTTCACTCACCTTTGATAAAAGCTTGCTTCAATTACCATGACAATTTGATCGAACTCAACTTGATACTTTTCTCATATTCAATGAGAAAATATAATTACTTAAAATTTTATAATTTTTTTTATTCAAATAAAAAGAAAAGAAATTAAAAATAAAACTATTATTTATTGTTATGATATCATTGAATCCATTCAAAGGTAAATATTCTTTTTCTTCTTATCGAACAAATTTTTCTCAAGAATAGGATCATGTAAATCACCTGGTAACTTTTCATTCATCTCCTGTTGAGTTGGTTTGTTGACAATCTTCCTTATAGTGTCCATAATATACTTGATGTTTAGATGATCGATATAATTGACGACAATATAGCCCAATATGGCGACCACTGTCAACAGAATAAGACCCCCACAAAAACGGAAGTCATCCTTAAAGAGTGCGATCACAACGAATGCCACCAAAAAGGACAGAATAAGGCCTAAAGTCAAATATTTCGCCTGTTTTTGTTGGTCTAATACACGCTTTAGATCCTTGATAAATTAGTTTATAAATTGAAAAACTGAGAATTAACAAGGATGATTATGAATAACAATAGTTACCTGGTTAACCGATGTCTCTTCCTTGCGCTGTTCTGACTGAACTTGCAATTCACCAGTTTTTTTGTTGACACTCAAAATATAAACTGGTTGTTCACTCATTTTTCAATCAATTAGTTTTGACCAGAATATCCAAGAATATATCGGTATTGAGCAGATATATGAGTAAAACAATATCTTTAACTTGGTTTAACTTGGTTCTTATCTATCAAAAATAAGTATTTGTCTTTTCAGTAAAATAAGTATTTATAACTGAAGTTCTTTGTCTCGATTTTATCAGAGAATAAATACTGAAATACTCTAAAAGAGTCACGAATTTCAATATTAAATTGTGATAAAGAACTGGCATTCAGTTAGTACGTGATCAAGGCACAACTTCTCTCCGTATTGAACTTATTAGCGAAAATTATCTCGTTTATCTAGGTGATTAAACTTTCAAGTGATGGTAAATATAACACAATTCATATAAGCTTTTTAATATTTTATACAATTTGATAATCAAAATTAAAACCTTAATTTTTCTTGAATAATTTATTGAAAAATTCATTGAAATTGATCCCGGTTCAATAATTTACTCGTCTTTAATGAGAAAATACATAAATAAATATTTAATTAAAAGCTTATCAATTGATAGCACAGGTTTTTTATGGCATCAATTGAATGAGTAATCAAAGCAAGGCCAATTGCAAATTACAATTGCAATATTTCCAGTAAGATGAAGTAGCATGTGCATTTTTCAGAAGTTACAGATGAGTCTAATTCATTAATTATTTAAAATTCTAAATAATATTCACTTTTTTGACTTCAAAACTAACAGCAAAATTAGTTTTGTTTATTTAGCGATAATATACTCGAAAATTGAGATAATTTCTCAAAATATGAGATAACTCTGATTTATTTACTTCTGAGTTCATGTCTTTCTTGTTTTATTCATTTGTAAAACTAATCACAGAAAGGAAACCCCATTTTTAAACTTTTGAATTAAAAATTTCAATTAAATAACAAATTACAATATGACTGAATTGAGTGACACAACGCTCCAAACCTATAGGAGTGAGCGCTACATATTCTGGAGGAAAGTCTATATATTTTCTGCCATTTGTTTTCTCAGCGCTTTTGTCATTTGTTGGACACATTTTGGACATCACTTCGGCTTAAATGAAGACAATTTCGTCGATTTCATCGAATGGGAGGCGAATAATATTGAAACAAATGTGAGTTAATCTTTATTATAAACTTGCAAATAAAAAATTCAATTTTCTTATTGAACTATTAGCTATCAGATGATAAGCAAGAACATTTGAATAATTCCATTGAAAAGTTAATAGATGAGAGTCCATTTGAAGAGGTCATTGATCAATTAGAAGATATATTTACTACAATTGACCAAGTAGAAAATATGACCGATACAGAAGAGGAGCCAATACTCGATACAATGGAAGACACGATCACATCAATAAAAAATAAACTAGATCACTTAGATTCGGATCAAGGCGAAATCAAAATCAATATTTTAAATATTGATAAATACCAGGAAAATATTGACATTCAATTAAAAAACTTAACGGAAAGGGTTAACCTCATCGATGAAACGATGCTCGACATCAAAGACGATATTATCGTGATCAAGACCACTCTTAAAATGATCTTGGCAAATCAACAGAAGACCGCTGGCCTTTCAAACTCAGTTGAGACAAATAAGAAGGAGAAAAAAGAAAACAAAAAGGAGAAAGCTAAAAGTATTAACAATAATAATATTCTCAACCATTAATTAATTAAATATAAGTCTCACCAATAAATTGAATGCAAAAAATATTAATGTGAAGACAATTAAGTGCTATCCCTTTACCATTCCTTTTTATTTTTCCAGAATTAAACATTTGATCTATTTAATTAATAAACCATGTTCATAATTATAGCATTTTTGTTATTGGAATTCTGTAAAATGTCACAGAATTTTAGTTCTTGGTTATTTTAGACTTCCTACAAATTGCTGAGAAGTAGGCTTTGCCATCCATAATGCATTGCACAACATATTTTTGAAACTCCTTTATTGAGATAGGTTTCCAACAAAATATTACTTATTAAAATTCTTATTCACTAATCATTTATTAAACTATCATGTTGAAATTTGAAGACAGTCTACTCATAAACATATACTGTTTTTTTCATATTTTAAATTCAAGTGTTAGTCCGAGTATTTCGGTTAAAATGGATATTATTTTTTAAATTGTTTACAGTTTGACAAAAGAGCTCTCACTTATTCTTATAATAATTATTGTGTTTTACCAACAAAAGTGAGTTTAACTATAATTAAGGTATAATTTGTATACAAAATATAACATCTTTTAAATTCAATTTCAAAATTATTAAGGTTTTATCACCCGATCAACAAATTTTACATTAGGCACATATTCGCCCCTTTTAACTGTTGGTAATAATAAATATAATGATAATTACACTAATGTTCTGTTAGAGTGAAGATATTCGTTATAAATAAAAGATTTCGTTGATAATAAACAGAAAGTGTCTTTCATCAGCAAAGGATGGGTAGGAGAGGACCGTTAAAGACAACCATCTTTTCATTTTTCAAAAATTGCATTTAAAAAACAAATATTGGCTCAAAGGATATGGTTTAAGAATAGGTATAAATCTATTGCATACCTGAGCGGTATATAATTATTTATTAGCATTTGCAGCGTAAAGGACAGTATCTCACACAGAGTTCAAACAATTTTAGTCAAACAATTTCAATAAATTACTAAAATTTTCGAATTTAAACTTTTATTGAAATAAATTATTATAAATAATGAGCACCAAGATCAATTATGATTATCCAAATGGGTTTTGATTTTGAACAGTTGAGCCAGCTGGTAAATATCCAATAATTTGTCCTGCATTATTATAAAGAGCTGTCCGGCCGTCTGATAATAGTTGAGTGGCGGCCACATTATTGTTGACACCGACCCCTGGCATTGGTGGAACTGGAACCGGGATGGGAATAGGCAGTGGCAGCTTGCACAAACATCTTGGAGATTTACTATTGTTTTTCAATTGGAATGTTTTCACATCCATTTTGGGCAAAGTCACAATTGGCCAGGTAGTATTTGGCTCACTCTCAGGTGCTTTGAATTCCATAGGACCCACTTCGTAGAATTCAAACAGAGCTGTGCTCAGCACAGGTTCTGTAAGTGCTAAACAAATATAAAATTTAATTTTACCTAAATAAAATAACCTTGTAGATATTTTACCCAAAATAAATGTGGTCAAAACAATGAATAATAACATTTGCGAAAATTGATTCAAACTTTTTTGAGAAAAATATAATTTATTTCACAATTTTTATAATTTTTTTAATACAAAAATTCTGTTATTTATATTCATTTGGAAATTATGTCAACCAATAGTTTAAAGGATGTATTGGTTTGTTGTTTAGGTTTTTATAGTTTTGATGCCAATAAGGAAATATTTGTTCGGATGTTTTTTAAAAAATAATCTAGCTCATTCATCATTAGATTACTTTCTATTTTATTGATTGATTCTATATTTTTATCAGGAATTTAAAAATCAATAAAAAATGTTACGGAATGAATCTAAAAATAGTCTCTCTCTCTCTCTCTCTCTCTCTCTCTCTCTCTCTCTCTCTCTCTCTCTCTTCTTTCGCTTCTCTCGACTTTCACTGTATTTTGTTAGTCTTAAAACTGAATCCTTTCTTACAATTCTGTGCCTCCGATTCCAGCAAAAAGTCAGCACTATTTCCAAAGACACTAATGTTCTGAACGCCTACTCCTAGAGCTGAGTGTCGGCCAATCCTCTCTCCACAGGAGTTAATGGACAGAGAAAACGTTTAACCAGAGTTAAGATATAGGGAGTGAGCGCTCATACACTGCAAGTGCAACAACTTTCCTCTACTCTGAAGACATCAGTAAGAGTTGTGTAGTACTTGAGAATAGTCGGAGAGGAGAGTCCCCTGAAAAGAGAATTTCTATTTTTGACTTAAAAGGGATTTTCACTGAATTTTTTGTTTTGTTTGAAATCACCTGAGATTTGAATTTTCGTTAATTATTTTCCGCGAAAAATGGCATTAATTTTATTCGTTATAACAATAGTTATGCTGAATATGGGCTACATTTCAGCCAAAGGCGGTTGCGCTGAACTACGGCTTTGTTGTCCGGGACGGGACTCGTCCTGTGCCGCCGTTCAGTCCAAGACATCTCAGATTAATTCAATTATTGACGACCTCTCAGACAAACAGTGCTATTGTGACAGCGCTTGCATTACACTCGGAGACTGTTGTGATGATTATAAGCAGACCTGTGGCGGTAAGTCATCCCTTTTGATTATTAACCTAGGCTATCATTAGCCTAGCTCAAACTTAATTGCTCTTTGTGAAATGAAAAAAATAATTCACCAAGCATTTTCACCAAGTTTTAATATTTTAATTTAACGCAAATTCAAATGTAATTCTTTATATTCTAGATAGTTTTTTTGAATTCATTTTAAGTAGACCATGCTACTTTTACTTTGCAATTTTGTTTTTATTGTTAACCTGGTATTCAAGCAGAATATTTTTATTTGAAAGAATTAAACTGGTATTTAGGTTTAATAAGAAAAAATTAGCCTAGTATCATTTTTATGTGCATAGTCTTCAAAAATAAAATAAAGTTTATTATATCAAGTTTCCGAATAAGCTTGCACATCACAAAATATCAATGATACTTCAATCATAATAAACAGTTAAACAGTTATTAAAAACTTTAAATTAAACAGAAAATCACTTAAAGCTATCACTGATTGACAACTGATGTGTTTATTATATTTGTTATGAACTCTATATTAATATATCTCTAAAAAGTCATTCACTTTTCAAATGTTTATTTTATTTGTTGAGAAAAAAAGAGTAAAATTCTGGAGACATGTGAGTGAAAAACGAGTGGAAAAAACCAATTTAACTTATCCTGGATTTCATTGAAGAGTTAACTCATTTATTATTTCAAACTAAATGTTAAGAAAACTTTTTGCCAAAAAAAGATTTTATTTTTCATTACTTTATTTTCCGTTAAATTCTGTAGCAAAACATAATTCAATTTTTGAATGTTCTTATTGTTTAGCAAGAATAACCAAGATTCTTTGACAATTTTTTTGAACAGTCGTGGATTGCGAGGTAACAGAATGGGAGGATTGGTCGGAATGCGACACAGAATGTGGCTCAGGTTCAATGTCCCGCTCGAGGACTATCAAAAGAAACCCACAGAATGGCGGTCAGGAGTGTCCAGAATTGCATCAGAAGAGAGGCTGCACCGGACAAAAATGTGAAGTCAGATCACATGATAAGACATCTCGAGGTAATTCATATTCAAAAGTGTACTCAAAAGTTGATTTTAATTGCCAACAGCAAACTATAAAATTACCATGATATAACTGTCAAGTTTTGAACAATTTTACATTCTCTAAATTTTTTCGATACTTTTGAAGTTCAATTGAACAGTTTTTAAAAATATTATTATAGGAGTAAGTTCAATTTTGAAAGTTTTAGAACATTCTCATGAATATCATAATTTATAGCTTTTATTGACTCATAAAGACTATAATAAGACTATAATAAGAGTCAAATTTATTGAAGAATATTATTCAGACTTTTTTAAATTATTTGAATATAGTTTTAGACAGAATTTTTCCATCAATTATTTTCTCAAAAAATTGAAATCTCAGCTAAAAATGTATTTTGAGGTCTTTTCCCTTCCATAGAGATGTTATGTAATGATGACGGAGAGGGAGTCTAATAGGAATTCCAGTGCTATTCAACCGATAGTTAAATGTTTAAAATATTGCCTAAAAATTGCACACAAAGAGTGTTGGAGAGAGAGAGAGAGAGAGAGAGAGAGAGAGAGAGAGAGAGAGAGAGAGAGAGTCACGTCGTCTCCAAAACCTTTCTAATTATCTATAATAACATAAAAGCAGAAAATATCTAAAAATAATTTAAAACAGAAATAGATTCAAAGAATAGATAAATCTTTTTATTTCTTTACAAAAAGTTTTGTTGAGAAAAGTCTTTTGACAATAAATTTGTGTCAAAAATGATTTTTTTTGATTAATTACTTATTTTTTTATTCAAAGAAAATTAATCGGAAAATTAGAGCAAAATTTCATCTCTTATCTGAAAATACATTTTTTGTTTCAAACATAAAAAAAAATTCCAAACATTTTTATTCTCAAAACAAGTGATTGAAAGACTGAGAAAGTCTTCATCGAGTGAGACGTCTCTCAGATTAGATGCCATTCCAGAGCACTGCCTCAAAGTAATCCCTGTGCTGTCATAAGGCCCGGACTGTCATTCAAATAAATAGACGTCAAAAATCTCTTGTCTTTTGACATAACATTATAGACAAGAATAGTATTAATGATAATAGACTTCAAAACCTATTCGAAGATTAAGTCAAATATTCTATAAAAATAGCAAAAGAAAAGACTAATCAAATGTTTTTGACTTCTATTCTGTTCGCAATGATGTGCAGTATTTTCAAAATACAATAGCAATCAATCACTTTATGAGATCATATGTTTGACATTTATCTTGTCTTACATTAAAAGGGGATAAAATCTTGTGAGGAACGCCTTCATCCCTGTCCAAAATATTTGCAAATCTTTAGAAAATTATTCGGCTTATAATGTTCAAGATGGTATTTTTTATAATCTGATAGATAATTAAAAGTGAATAATTTCTTTTGATATAATAATATTGCTGGTATTCATCAAATAAGCATGTTCTTTTTGTTGTTTTGAACTAATTTTCAGTATTTATAAACAATTTGTTGATTTTGATAATAAAATGAGTCGTTAATAACAAAAATGACAAAACATTGATCTCTTCTTCAAATTCTGTTCTCAATGTTTAAAAAGTGACTTTCATACAGATTATTTATAGATTTGACTAGGACATTATTCAAATTTATCTGCTTCATAGAGCTATAATTTTGACAATTCTGACTACTTGTTATCATTAAATATTCTTGGTTTTTTTAAAAAAAAAATCCAACAAGATTTTGTTATAGCAAGGTCTGATGTTTGGAATTTTCAATTTTTATCCAATTAAATTTTTTATAGAGACTGTAAATTGAACATGCTGCATAATTGAAATTAATACTAATTTCGATATTTAAATTATTGGACTTGATATGATCTAGAT
>JAQGCQ010000390.1:0-14977 GCA_034699945.1 Chamobates pusillus
GAGATTAACCCTAACATTAAAATGCAATTTGTTTACTGTTTTGTGGGTTTTTTCTGGAATTTATCGAATTGTTATCACTTTCACGACTCCTATAAATTGATTGATTTCTTCAAACAATTCACTCATTCATCGAATCTTAACTTTTAGTTAACTTTAAACGAAAAAAACAAAACAATTACTTCGAAAATGAATCAAAAATTGGTTGTCTTTTCTATTGTGTGTTCACTCAGTCTTCTGGTGCCGACCGATGCCATAACTCCCGGAATGATTCACTGGGGAACTAAAGGAGTGATCGCTGGAGTCCACCGAAGTGTCGTCAAAGGTGTTGCTGCCGTTAAGGGTGTCGGTGCTGGTGTTGTGGCCACTGCAGCGAAGGGAGCTATTCTCCCGGTTATCGGTGTTAAAAAAGCTATTCTATTGGCGCCGATAGCCATTCCTTTGGCACTCGGTATGAATTAAATCATTTTATTTATATTTTCATTCAGTGCTATAATCAATTGTATTTGATAAAAGGTGGCAAGGCAATCTTGGCAGCAAAATTGGCCCTTCCAATGGCTGTGGGTGCAGCAGTTGGTGCTCCAGTCGGTGCATTGATTGGTGCTAAAGCCGGTGCTCTTAAGGGCGCTCTCGTCGGAAAAGCAATAATAGCGGCTAAATTGGGTTTGATTAAGAAGGCAGCCGTTGCCGGCACTGCACTCGCTCTTAAACCTATTATTTTGGTCGGTGGCGCTAAGGCTAAGTTGGCTGCACTCGGACTTGGATTACTTGGAAAGGGAGTGGTCGCTGTTGGCTCTGTGGCCGCAAAGGCAGGCGCTTCAATCAAAAAGAGTTCAGAAAAATTGAGCGGATTCACTGATTTCTCAAAACTGTCGGTCCCTACCCTTGCATTGCCTGAATTGCCAGCACTGCCCGTCACCAAAACTGGAAAGAAGGGACCTACCTCCATTGAATACTCATTTGTGTAAGTATTGATTGACTTATTAATTGTATTCCTATCCCTAATGGCTGTCTTACAACAGAGTGAACGGCCCCCACACCGGATATAAGAGCAAAAAGGCGAGCTTCTACTCCAACAGAAGAAGACGTGAGGCAGAGGCCGAAGCAGAACCTGAGCCCCAACAGGCAAATGCCCAACAATTGCTTGCTTTAGTCAGATCTCAAAACGCACAGCAGTGTCTCCAAAGAGTTATCTGTGAACTGAGCGCTAACCCCAACTCTCATGGAAATGATGGCATCCGATTCGGACGTTCTCTTATGTAAGTCTTTCATCAAATTTATTCAAAAAATTGATTAAAACTCACCCTTTGTTTTGACTAACAGTTCACTGGAGTCTCAAACAGACAGAGCTTCTGCGGCTCAATACAGACAGGCGGCCACCACTGGCTCTCAGATCCAAAATTCACAACAGTGTAAACAGTTTTTCCCTACCTGTGCTTTTCAATCAAATGAAATCATTCGAATGGGAAACCAAATGATTGGCGGATAAAGAATTTCATTTAGAATTTTCATAATTTTTTTGACTTAAAATGTAATTAATTATCAAATATTAGTCTATTCTATAAAAACTCATTTAAATAATTCATTGAAATATAAATAAATATATTTAAAACACAAAAACTTTGTTCACTTATTCTTTATATTTCACAGATTTTGCGAAATTTCTGTTGCATTAGAATAGTATTTAATACTGTATTCAAAAGTTTTAGTATTGGGTCGCCTCTCAGGGGACTGGACTCTAAAAACATCCGCTTTGAAAGTCTTCTTTGATTTAAACCTTTTGAGCAAAAATTTGTTCAAAATTTAGTTTTCATTTGAATTTGAATTTTGTTTCAGAAAATATGTTATTCAATGTATTTTTGACAGTTTTATGTCTTTTGATAATATGTGTGAAGACATCCGACGCCATATTCTTACCCGGAATAATGTTTCCTCTTTTGATAGGAAGGGGTTCATTGTATGGTATATTCGGTCTGATCGGTGTCGGAATGTGTTATTTTCTGGCTGTGCTCTCACTTTCAAGTATGGATTATCTGCACAAAAGAAGACGAGAGAACTTAAATCGTATCGAAACCCTTCAAAACAATCTGATGAACAGCCCTTTTGTGCAGAATATGCAGTCAGCTATCGATTATTACGAGTATGCGCTCCAAACAATGCCTGACCAAGAATATTATGAAGACACAATTGAAGATACTATTGAAGACCCCGTCGGACAGCCTTTCGACGATCGAAGTGATTTATACTATAATCCGCCCCAACAAGCAATAACTCCCCGACCAGTTTACATACCAAACAAATACAACGCTCCACAATATGAACCTAAGCCTGAGTATAAGCCCCAATACCGACCACAATACGTACAACCAATTAAGGCACAGCCTTACCGTCAGAGACAAAACTACCCGATTAACAGATATGCCAATAGAAACCGGGACTCATCTGTAGTATACGCCGATTCCTCACAAATCAGTTATATAAGACGACGTCCCCCTAATAGGAACCCTAATCGCCGATTCCGAGTCAGACAAAGACTGAAACGATCCGTTCTTAAGAGTTCTACAATTCATAAGAGTAACACCCAATTCATTGAAGCCTTCCTTTTGAAACTCAATTTAAATTCATCCGAAGATAATATTATGATATTATATAAAGAGTTGAGACATAAAATACTTGAAATTAATTTATGACAATTTATTACACTTTCTATTATTATTATTATTAAAATTTTTGGAATATATTTAACCAAAAATTACAAAAATTGCATTAATTTTTAGCTAAAATTTGTGTTTTATTTGAATAAAAATTAAATAAATTTCTTTGAAAAGAATTTAAATAATTTAAAGCCTGAAATAAAAGTCAAGAATAAATGAAAACATTTTTTGAAATCAAATAAATAGTTTTTATTATTATTTACAGAAATAATCGAACAATTCTTTTGCTAACTTTGAATAACATTTGAGTTGTTTTAATCAATTGATTCTTAGGTTTATTGTGTCTTCAATTTAATGAATTTCCTCAACTCATTCAATATTCTGGTGTTTGTGTTGTCTTTTATTTCCTCGATATTAGTGTTTGTATGAGTTGTATGTCTTCTTCGCCTTCTTTTCTTCTTTTGGTTCAAATCGATGTCAGCCTCCAAATCGTCGTAATCTAATATCTCATCCAAGTCTTGCTGTTCAGAGAGTGGAACAGTACTCTTAATGCCTGACATTCCACACAAAAAATGAAACAAAATTTGATAAATAAATATAGAATAAGTGACAATTGAAACAATGAAAGAATTATCAAGATACATCGTATATGATTGGCTGAGACATACCTTTGCCGACATAGTCCTGTCCCAATAATCTCATAATCTGTGTCCAAATGACAAGTTTGAGGACAAGAATCTGAATCAGAGCTAAATATTGGCCGACATTTGGAAGTAGTATAGCGTTTGTCGGAAGGATTTGTCGCGACTGACGCGATGACCCGGAGTGAAAGCCCTCTCCTGTGAATATCAAGAGAGCTCATTAGTGTCGGAGTCATTTAAATTACTTGTCATTCAAAATTGTTGAGCAATTTTTGCAGTGCATTAAACTAATAGTTAATTACAACACAATCATTGTTAACAAAAAAGAGAACAAAATAAACAAAAAGTTGTTTTTGGAAACAAAAAGAAATAAAAATTTTGAATACGTTTTGCGTTGTCTTCGAGTCGTTGTGAAAGCGATAAACTTAACACTGAATTGTAATTATGAGTGAAAACAATTAATTGTAAGAATGAAGACAACATTTTTTGGCTCTTTATTCTCATTATTATTTTTTGTTTTGGAAAACCTTTTGACACCCTCTCCACACAAATACAACCATAACATTGAATTTAATTTTAAAACAACATTCCGTTCTTAACAACTTTTTTGGTTTTTATATCTCTCGATATTTGAAATTATCTCCTAGTCAATTTTAATCTTTGAAACGGAAGCACTTGTCTATCACTGTTCTACCTTGTCCCTTTATCAATAGATTATTGATTTAAAATATATTAATTCTAAGGAAATGTATTAATAATTGAATGGAAAGATTTGAATAATCTTATATTAGAAGTGAATCACTTGAAGTGATCCTTCCCTTCCGTTTGCACTTTCTTTCATCCAATGATTGCTTTTCTTATACGAAAAGTTAAACTCTTTATTGAAATACACTTATCTTTGAGTTATTTTGAGTTCAGAACCAAAAGTGAATGAAATGAATCTCTTATGAAAAAAATGAATTACTTTCCAAATAATAGTCTTTAGATTATGTAATCGATGTACAAATGGATGGAAATCGTGGATCATTTCGAGCCATTACTGCTCTTCTATTCATTTGTCTGTCACTCAAAGTCAATGGAAAGCAATTCAAAGCCAGTATTAATAGGACCCGAGGCTATACTCCAGTTGTGCACAACTCACGTACGGATTCTATTAATCTCAATGTTATGCACGCCTTCAATAAACGCAATAATAATTATAATATTAATAATAATCAAAACTCCATTAACTCAACAAAAAATAGCACTAAAAGTGTTATGAACTCCGGTTCCCAATCATTGGTGACTGCCCTTGACTTTGCTCCTCGAAAGTCTGGATGGGGTCTAAAATTTGGTCCAAACTATTATTCCTCAATTAATGCAGCAAATAGTCGACCGATCGCTAATATGATTACTCCATCGCCGACTGGCAATCACTCAGAAGTGAGTCCGACCCCATCTTATACTCAAAGCACTTCCTCTACTTCTTCTAAAAATTTATATTACTATTCCCCGACTTATGGCAAAAAAACTCATAAAAACTCTAAAACTAATGTTTACCACTACCCTGGCTCCTCCACAACAGTGACCACAACTACTATTTCGACTTCTACTACCCCTCCATCGACAACATTTCATTATCGTTCTGATGAGTCCTCTAATAACCCATCAATACAAAGATATGGGGAAAACCCTCAATATAGTCAATCAAATTATCCAAATTCGAGTCAACCCTTAGTTTATTACGATGAAGAAAGACCATATGTAGAGGAGGCGCCCCCAGTTTTTAATAATAACAGTATTGGCCGACAAGTGCTTAGAGAAGGGGTCAAACAATTCGCTACTTTAATGAATGAACCGATTGTCTCTCCTTTGGACGAAACAATATTCAACTCTTTGTCCCAAAATACAGATTTGTTCAATTCTGAAGGAGGGGGTTTCAATAGAAATGGAGAGGTGCAAACAGGGACATGGTTGGGGCCTGGTATAGCCGGTCTTATTATTGGAATCCTTCCTTTGGTGACAATAATCGCGTCATTCATTCCGGCATTTGTTAGCGTTCCTGTGATTAGCACTTCTCCATTCAGTAGAAGAAGTCATGGCTCTGACCAAGAATTTCAATTAGAAATCTTCAATAGTATTAAATCGGGAATATCTTCATTAGAAAGAACTGAATGTCTGTCCCAAATGTTTTGCACATTCGCTGCCGAAGGAAGAAATTCTAATAAGAATTTGATTGAAAATATAATTTACCGCTTAATCGATGGGTAAGTCTTTTGATTTCACAAATGTTATTAAATTTAGTTGAACTCATTTGATAGGACTCCCGAGCGATGGGCCAAATGGTTATCAGTGGACACACTATTCAATGCCATCCGAAGCAACAAATGTGAGTCAACCTATCAGTGTATGGCTATGTCTGCCGTCAAATAAATATAAGCGTTAAATAAGTCAAAGACACCGAAAGATATCATAATTAATGCCCGAAACGTCTGTCAAAAGTTTTGATCGATTGACTCATCAATGCTTTCAATTCATGTTTTTTCAAATAAACTAATTTTATGTAAAAATATTTAAAGTATTTCAAATCAAATATTATTTTTTAAAAGACTTATTCATTAAACAAATTATTTCAATCGAATCACAATTTACTCATAATTTGAGATAATAGACAATAATTGACAAAAATAAGTTAAAGAACACATTAAGCAAGATAATTTATATTTAATAGCCTACTAATTATTGCAGAAATAAAGAAAGACATTTTTCATTTATTTTTTTGTTTTGAAAAATTATCGGTTATTTAACTCTTGTTTATTGCCATTAAAATGGATATTAATGAGCAATAAATCAATTTTAATGACTTTCAGCAAACTATACCGCAATCAATATTAATCGATGGCTTAAATCGTTCAGTTCTATGCATCACAGGTTGGAAGGGGTCAACTTCATGATCACTCTAATAAATATTGATTGTGAATTCCAATTGAGTTAGCAAGAACAAATTTGAATAAAACTCGTGCCTCACTTCAATGAAAATAGTTTTTTAGTTCATTAGTTGTTTGTATTAATCAATTTCACAGTCATTTGAAAATCTGGTTTGAGTTTTGTTAAGCCGTCAGTTCAGACACATTACTAGAAATACTTATTTAATTGATTACAGAATCTCTTAGTTTTGTTTGCGGTCAACACTTATGACAAAAAAATTAATTAAATTAATTTTTGTGATTATTATTATTCGATTCATTTTTGTGTTCATTTCTTTAATACTATGATAAGAGTCAATGACTTAAGAATAGAATTTTTGGACAAAAAAAGTTATTTTCCTCTCTTTCGAGTGAAGTGCTGTCTAATGAATGACCAATTGTTCTGAGTTTTAGTGTTTAAATTGCTTTTAATATTATATAATTGATATTTGTATGAAAAGAAAGGTTTTTCAAACAAAAAGATGAAACTGAACTTAGAAATCAATCATCAGTTTAGAGAAGACAAGCACTGAGTTTTGGGTCTTTCAGTCAACCCTCAGTTATGCTCAGGTCAACAGTTGGTGCGTTTCTTTTGCTTGACTTACCTCTCATTGACTTCTCTCTCAAGGCTTTACTTTTTTTTTTAATAAATTTTAAAAATACTTTTTTCTCTTTTCTTAAACTAAAATCAGAGAACAATTCAAAACTCTACAAAAGTTCACATTTTCTTCGAATAAATAGCGAATTAAAACCTGTTGTGAATATTTTGAATGCTTTTTAAAACAAAATTAAATTTTAATTCTTTTAGACTTTATTTTACATATAATTCTGTAAATAATTTGAATATTAATTCGGATTTTAATTTGCTTTTTATTAAAGCGAAGACCAAAAAGGACTCAAAGTTTACACGAATTTAGGAACAAATTTTTAAAATGATATAAATATTAAAAACAAAATTTAAAATAAAACTTAAGAATAAGAATATTAATTAAGAGTTGTATTGAACTTATTCATCATCGGTTCAAACATTTCTTGTGGTTTTTGGTAATACATATTATTGAGAAGATTAGCGAACTCGTCGTTGTGAAGGAATGTAGGCCTTGGAGTAGTTGTTCTGACAGTTGTCCGGTCGGGTGACCCAGTCGTTGACCTATAGACAGGTGTCGGAGATATATCTTCAACTACTTCTGTGGCTGAATCTGAGTCGGGATCCGTCACAACATATTCTTTATCTCCTTCAGGATTATCTTCTTCGACAAATTCATCTGAAATAATGTCCAATTGTGGTAATTGTGGTAATTCTGTCCTTTCTTGAGGTGTTGTTTGTGTTAAAAGACTTTCTAGAGTTGTATTCAACTGTTTATCGATCGCATCATTTGTTTCATAGATTAGAGGTATTTCAGTGGTACTGATAAGTAAATCCCCAATTCTTCGGTGAAGGGTTGGATCCGATTCAAAAATGTTGTCCTCGAAGTTAATTCTTGGCATTTTCGGGTGATTTGCTTTTAAGGGATACGGCAGTGGCTCCAATCCAAATCTGTCCACTTTGACTGGTATTCCGAGCTTTAATGGTGTCAACGGATCGACAGTTTTGTTGGGTTCAGCAGTCGGTGCTAATGAATCGTTTTTGATGGATAGGGTCTCATTGATTGGCAGTTTGGACAGTTGTTCGCCGCTTTGAGTCGTCAACTGATCGCTTATATTATTGATTGTCGTCTCTATTGACGAAACTGTAGATACGGTTTGGTTTTCAGGCGATTCTGATGTCATTTCTGTAATTTCTGTCAATCAATAAAAAAATATATGATTTTTAATTGAATTATTTTTTTATGGATTTTCTCACGTCTTCGGAACCAAGTGATTGGATTTGAGATGAAAAAGCAGTCAATCAATGATTTATTAATTAATAATAAAATAAAAATTGAAAATATTTGGAGAAAATTCATTTTCATTGTCTTTCGATTGAAATTTTTGGTAAAACTATTAAAGACTTTATTGAAAGAAATACAACGACTGACTAAAGGCTTACAACAAACGAATGGAAAACTTTATTTACTTTTGAAAAGGATATGAAATGATGACAAAACAATGATAAGGATTTAGGACTGGCGTTAAAGGATGTTTTATGGGTTTAATCTAAGCACTGACCCATTGGTCAGTCACTGGCTGCCCAGTGGTTGACCTTCATTGGAAATGGGTTTAAAAAATGCTAGTAATGGTATCCCTGAGGCATAACTCAGCCATAAATATGTCAAATGAATTGATAAACGAAAACAACTTATAGTTGAAAATTGTTTATTATTTGCCAACTCTTCGTCTAAAAGTCTGAGGTCTTATGGATTGTCTTCTATTGAATGGCATTCGTTCGGCCATTCTTTGGGGAAACCTCTTCCGATAGTTTATATTCTGTGGAATTTGTGAATTAATTTGAGTCCTCTTAAGTTGATTGACGAGACGTCGTTTTAAGAGTCTCTTTGTCTGTAGATAACGGTGAGGCGGCCAACGGAGAGAGGGGTGAGACTGCGATGATTGAGCATAAAGTTTATCGTCGCTATAATGCTGTCCATAATCGCGATTATTCTCATAATTTCCATAATTGACAAAACTCTGACTCTGTCTCCCATTCGAGTCATAATTTTGATTGAGGAGTCCGTTCATAGGATTGCCATCCAATCCATTAACGAGTGAACCGTTAGAGCCTTGCAAACCATCAGAGCCCTGGAGAGCCAGCGTTCTATTCCTGAGCTCCTCTTCCTTTTCCAACTGAATTCTCAATTTTTCTTCGCGAAGGAATTGTCGCCTCAGTCTGAAGAAGTCTGCCTTCAGTTCGACGAAGTGAAGCATAATTCCTGTGAAACACAAAAATCGATTTTCATTTAATTAAATGACAAATATTTCGATTGAATTGAATCGCAAACTAATTGTTAGCGAAACAAATGTAATGTAAATCAAAGGTCTTCACCCAAAACAAGAATCAAGAGTCCCATAACGAAAATTATTTCCATGAGTGGTAACTGAAACAGTAGTGACACCGCTAAGTAAGACAGGCCTCCAAAGCCACCGCCGCCTCCCAGTCGTGGTGTGCTTTTCAACTCAGAGCTAAAAATAATTGCCTCCAAACTCTTGTTCTTAAAAAGTCTATTATTTGAGGCAAAAAACTTTTCCTCAATTTCATGCATGAAAACCATGTGACAACTGTCCAACAAAATGAACCAGATAAATAATATACGTAAAATCAACATTCTTTAAAAAAGTTAATAGTTTTTTAATTTATTTATTTAGAAAAAAAAGTAGTTTTTCTTTTGCTATTAAATTAATTTCTTGTTGTTTAAGGGTTTTCGAGAAATAAAAAAAAATTAAATATAGAAAACATTCACAAAACAGAGTGACTCTTAAACCTTGACATTAGAGTCTATTATTCACGGCATGACTTTAAAAGATCATTCATTGTATTTGAAAAACTATAGGCGTTAACGAAAACATTTGTGAGAGGATTGTCAGCACAACTATAAGGAAGTATTGCTTTTAAAATTAGTGGTGAATAAGACTTAAATAAACTGAAAAGAAATATTTGTATACCGGATACTAAACAATATACTAATACACTGCTCTTCAATGGAAAGCCCTCTTAAGAATTAATGACTGCATTTCCACCACTAATACAAACACTGATTATACCAATCGATACCTAAACTGTTCGACAATTAATACTATTTGTCATTAAATTGTTATTTAGATTTGAATTAAGAATTAAAAATGATCTATAATTTGAGCCATGATTGGAGAATTTTTTGTGCTTGGTATAATTACAGTCATTAATTTTGGAGCCAAAATGATTGATGATTTAAGTGCTGTTCAGACTTTAGTGACCGCTTTTTTCACAACAATCTTATGTTAAACGCTTTTGAATTAAGCGATCAAAATGTGTACGAAAAATGTTTTACTCGTTTAGTAACGAATGAAAGACAAGTCTTAATAAAGATAGTAATCAAGCGATGAATGAATCAAATTAATGAATATTTTTCAACAAATAATTGTTATTAAATGAAACTTTATTTGAGAAAAACGTATTAAATAAATATATATTTGAAAATTATTATCAAAAGAGAAAAACAGAATTCTCTCTCATTTAATGACTATTAAAACGGATTAGTTTATGATTACAGCAATTGTTTGCCACAAATAATAAATTATATATATTTTTGTTGCCGACGCTCTCAGACCTCATTTAACCGAGACTTTGAAGGAAAGGCATAATTTGCCATTGATCAAACGGTGCGGCGCACTTGAACCTTGTCCGACAATTATCCTGGTCAGTATTCATCGCTCGTTGAATACCATTCAAAATGTTTTCGTAAAAACTTCGATCATATGATAGACTTAAATATCTGTAATGAAAGTAATGATTAAATAATTATTTAAATTGATTTCGATTAAAATAATCGGTGTGTCGATCGGTGCCGACCCCCGAGCCCTCCAGTCCTACTTTCAATTGATTTAAGAGACTTTAATTTGATGTTTGCATTCATTGCTTTTTTCATTTTTCATACAAATAAGTCAAATATTTGGATAATTTTAGTGATAATACGAATTAAATGAGTAATATTTTCTTTTGATTCTTGCAATTTAATCTGAATAGAAACGATAAATTTATTCTAAAATTGCCTCATTCAAAGACCTTGGACCTTTTTAAGCACTTGAATTGGCCATAAATAGTTTGCCACAATATTATGACAGATAAGTTCTTAGTTATTATTCATTCAAACAAATAATAATCATTTTCTTATATAAGCGATGATTACTTTTTTGAAGAGTTGTGTTCACACTTCACACACAAAATTGCTTTCAATTCATTACATAAGACTTGAGATGTGATTACTTTGTGAATGAATATCACATCAAAAAATCATTACTAAATGACAATCAATCAAAAACTGTTAATTTTATCGATTATTGATTTAGTTATTGCTTTGCAATCAATTGTAATCATCTCTCAATAGAAATGCCTTTCAATTAATTTGGTTTTTGTGCACAAGTTGTGCACAACCTCTAAAATTTGTTCATTAAAGTTGCCATTCCTTCAAAATTAACCAAAACTGCATTATGTTAATTAAAAAAAGGGAATGGGATTACTTCTCAAACTGAATGCACACTATTTTAAATAAAAATATTTTTCAATTAAATATCATTTAAGAAAAACGCAATTTGAAGTGTTTGTTTGAAAAAAGAACCAGAGCATTTTAGAGGAGTGATCAACGACTGACCTTCAATTCAAACTCAATTATTATTTATTGTATTATTAATTCAAACGAACTTTAATTTTAAAAATTATTGATATGAACGCAATGTCTGTCAAATAGGAGTTAATTTGAATCGAAGGTATTGGAAGGTATGGCTCACTAAATAACTCTGAGCTTTGAATATAAATTATTTGATTAGAGAATAATCATAAGGAAGATGGTCAGGGTAGTATTTTATTAATACAATGTTAGTTTGATGGCTAAGTTTTAAATGAATTTATTATAAATAACAAAATCTCAAAGTAATAGACAATATTAAAATGAGCAAGAATCCTTTACTCAGGTGAAATTAATATGTTTGATAGACCTTGATCATATCAAAATCATACACAAAGAAAAGGTGCAAATATAAGAAATCGATTGAATAGTAAATCTATTGAATAATATCGTGTCAGTTATTAATCGAGAAGAAGATAAAAAACTTGAATTTTTTGATCAATTGATGGCCAAAACGTGTTCGCAATACTCAAGACTTGCTTTTATTCAAAATGATTGCATTTTGCGCTCAAAATTATTATTAATATATAATATAATATATTTTTTTCTATTCATTATTTATTGCATTTCAATAAGTATTTGATATTCAAAAAACTTAATTAAAAAATATCTATCACTTGATATTCGAATGCAAATAAGAACAGGTTTTCATTATAATCGAGCAGAAAATTTTAAGACGAAAAAAAATCCTATTATTGTAGTTATCATTTCATTAAAATTTTGTGGAGAAATACCGGTCAGGCTTTGCATAAAATTATAAGCATTTGGTTTTGGATTAAATGTCTATTTCTTGCGCTCGGAATTAAAATTTAAGGCTTTCAGTAGTAAACAAATATTGAGTTAAAAAACAGACAGATATCGAGTAAATCAAATCTAGAGTCAGGCCTTCGGGCGATATTCAGAGTCAAATGGACTCAAAGTTATGCTAAACCATTGCCTCAAAAAATATATGTAATACACAAAAGAAAAGAATTTATTATTTTTTTGTGAAATAAGTTTTTTACGGCTTTTGGTTTAGCCGTAAATACGAGTTTACTATTCGGTTCCTCTCCTCTGCTATTCCTCTCCTATTCCTGAGTCACTATTTTATGATCGGATGTAATGTTATGTTTGTGTTTGACTTTTGCTCACAAAACAGGAGATACACATAATTCTGAATGGATTTGACATTTTTGCCAAAAATGCAGTTAAAGCGCATCAAAATTCAAATGAAATACAAAAATAAGTTTGGAATTCCAGCGAACACTGCACTCGATTTGGAGGAAGAGCTCAAAACATGATTAGTTTAATTACTGAAAAATTTAATTAACTCTTAATTGACTTTTTTTATGTTTCATTTGACTAATCATTCGATAAAAGACTTACCCGAGTATTGTATTGACTGATTTGTTGAGGAATTTGCCGCCATATAAGTAAATCTGAGCGGAGGGTCTGTTTTCACAGGCGAGTCGATACAGACATCCGTAGTCTTTCTTATTGACGGCCCAAATATAAGCGGAAGACCAGCGCTTGTCTTCATTGGAGAAAATTGAATAATAGATTTGGTTTGCGATCGACTCTATTTGCGATTCACTTGATTTGAGTGATCGAAAGTCTCCTCTATTTCCTCCGATTCCTCCAAAAAATCCCTGACGCGGAGGAACGATACCCACTCCCGCACCGGAGGGAACTCCTCCTAAATTGGGGTATTTCCAAAATGATATTTTGCCTAAAATACCGGCACCGATAAGAATGCCTTTGAGTCCCAACAAAATCAATGCATTCGTTATATTGAATGTCAAAACCTTAACAACAAAATCGACAAAACATTAAAACAATTATTAGATAAGACTTTAATGAATACATTATTTCTTTTATTCATTCGAGTGATTCATTTGAGACAAGATTTTATGAAAAGATAAAGATTGCAAACAATGCATGAAAACCAATCATTACCGGAGAAGTCATGCATTAATTAAGACTTTAAATCATAACTCAACTCATGGAAGGGATGGATAAGTCTGTAGATTATAATTCAAGTCAAGGGTTGGGTAGGGTTTGATGAGCTAACTATTAGGAAGGAATTAAAGCAAATAAATGCAAAAAAAATCACAACATTTATAGTTTCAACACATAATCTAGAGATGGGTTGAAACGAATGGCAGTCCCTCTGAAGTGATAGCTTTGGTTAACAATAGATTTGTATTTTGTTTTATGATTCGAAAAAGCTTTTAGTAGTGTTTTCTTGAGATAAGAATCTGTTATTCAGTTTCTAATCAAGAGATAAGAAGTGTTTCTCACCTGAGATGTAGTGATGGCTCTTTGCATCGATTTTATTGTGTCGGCAATGCCTGAGTCGGTGGCTATCACTCCATCACTTGTATTAGAATCCGATGAATTAGTCGACAAAATCAGATGCAGTAAAACACAGAATAGAAATACTTTATTGAAAGACATTCTCGAATACCAATTGTCTGAAAGTCTAATAAAAATGTTTTGTGTTATTCACTAAAACTAAAAATAAATACTCGAAAAAAATTATTTCGATTACTTCCGTCGAAATTTATTCATTGAATAGAATAATCTTGGAATTAATGCAAAGCCAATGAGAATCTTGTTTATTAAGTACTCAACTTATTTAAGCCTTGAATTCCAGGTATTGTTTGCTTTTGGGCCTAACTTTTCGAGTAATAAAACGAAATATCAAATAAGAGTCAATGTTTGGACGTTTCCAACAAAACATTTCCTTTTTTTCAAACATAAAATTAACGTCAAAATTGAATTCACGTCTATTTGTCTGCAATTTCTCTGTTTTTTCGGCATTTATTTAAACCGAATGATGACAACCAGTGATACACAAAAACACTATTTTTATCCACAAATTTCTTTGACTACAATTTAGTTACAAAATAAACTTTGGCTATAATTTGAGTGTTTCTTAAGATAGAAGTCTTATCTCTCTTGAGATCTGACTTTTTTCTTAATAAGTTTTTCTAAACTTCTGATGAAAAACATATTTTTTTATTTATTTTAAGTTCTTTAGAGAAACCAAACATTGATTTAAGATTTGAAAACAAATTGTTTGCAATTAAACAAAAAAGAAAAGAAAGAATTCCTTAAATTAAACACAAAATAATTGTATTTTATGTTAATTTGGAGAACAAAATGAATGTAATTAATAATCGATTAATTGTTTACTAAAGACATGAATAGAAGTATTATTTTTAAAATTAAGTTTTAATTAAAACGAGTGATTCGCTCATAAAATTGGATCACAAGTTGTGGACAACGAATGTTAGCGTCTTTGGCCTTCACTATAGACACCGAACCGTTAGACCACTTCATATAAAAGAAGACACGTTTGCCATCAAAAGAGGCGGTCATAACTTTGACGGGTTTCAAGTCGTCAATAAATCCGGTGATCGAAGCATTTTCTAACAATTTACTGATCAGCTCTTCTTCAT
>JAQGCQ010000391.1:0-14969 GCA_034699945.1 Chamobates pusillus
TTTTTAGAGAATATATTCTATTCTTCGAGTTTTCCGTTTTAAGTCTTATTTGTGAGCAAAACAGAAACAGAAATAGTTTTAAATTTAAATTTTCTTTTTTTGGTTGAATTGTTGAATGAATCAGAAGATCATTCACTTCTGCGTCTGAGTGGAGAAGTGGTTAATAATTATTTTGAAAGTTCACAGAAGAAGTCTTTGACACTTATGTTCAGCAGAAGAAAAAAAAATCAAATCAAAAGAAATCAAAACTAAAGAAACAAAAGAAATGAATGAAATGATTTTGGAGTCAATGAGAATAAAAATAGTGAAATCTTTAGTTATAGTTAGGGTTGTATTGGATTGGATGGAGTGTATCATCACATCATCATCTGATCAGTTGTGTTGTGCGATACTTCACTGTATATAATGATAAACTACTTGTCAGACAGGGAGCACACACTCTGCTGGCGAGTGCTGTCTCTCATAGTCATAGCATTCAGTTGTTGTCTAAAATTGTGTATATATGAGCGCTGAGACAAAAAGCCATCTCTAGTGTTGTGGAATGGTATGAGAGCCGGTGTCAAACCTCCCATCTCTTCACGAGCTGTCATTCAATAATTGGTGCGAAAACTAGAACTCAAAGAATTGGTTCGTTTGAGCGACGAATTGGTAGATCTCATAAAATGCTTTATGGCTTATAAGATGGACAGCGCTTTTCGCCCAAATGTCAAACAATTTTCTGCTTTTTTAGAGTGTCTGACACTCTTTCACACACACACACACACACTCATACATACACACACTCTCATACTGTCTCTCATATTGTGTGACATTCAGAATCAAAGCCATTGAATGCCATATTCTTTTATAGATTAGTTGAGTCGGAGAGTAATGTCTTGCTTTAAGTCGAATCGTCAGAAGAAGCCTCAAAACTTAGATACCAGAGATGAGATGTGCGCTCAAAAAGAATATCTGACACTTTGGAGGGGAATGACAACCGACAATACCCGACATAACGCAACTCAATGACAGAGACAACAAAAGTCAAAGTTAGGCAATAGAGAGGAATAGACGCTCAGAGGATAGACAGACGAGTAAAACGATTCAAAGGAAATACTTGACTAAAAGCACACATTTATTGATTAGTTATTGGAAATGAAGAATAAAGAGAAGGCATTGAATGCATTGCAACGACAACTCCAATACTTTTCAATGCTTTTTGTACTCCAAATACAACACAGTTTTGACGAATACAACAAACTATAAGCAAAAGTTTCAGGAAAATGACTTTCTTTTTGACTAATACTACTACCAGTGCCAGGATGTACGACACCAAAGGACACATCGGCTTAATGTAATTTGATGTCCACCGACCCAACAGACCCCACTTTGGCGACAGAACAGCATAACTGCATTTCCATCAAAACAATAATAATTCGATTTCTGTCTCTCTTTAAAGACATGAAAATAATGATAAATAAGTGTTTTGATCGCAAAACTGATTCAATCAAATTTGTCTAATGCTTACAAAAGCCTATGAAAAATGAAAACACTTTCAAAATTTCAATTCAATCAATATTTTGTGACATTTTTTGTAGATTTAGTTCAACAATAAATGAGATATATTTGAGTTATCGTTCGAACGAAACGATCAAATTTCCGAAACTCAACGGAGACTTAAAATCTTTATATAAAGTAAAAATTGAATCAAATATTTGATGAGAGAAATCAAATTCTTATAAACGTTAGGAACAGTCGATGAACACATTTTGTTGATTAAAAATTAATTGATTCAAAATATATTCGCTTTTTATTCCACAAATGCATTGAATATAAAACTATCGAAATATTTCCGAAACAAAAATATTTTTCATTTAATGAAAAACGATTTGAATGTTATTTTATGAATAGTAGAGAAAAACAATTGGCAAATATTTTCGCATATCATACATATCAGGCATATTTTGCAGTGATTAAGGCCATAAATGTATCCGAGCAGCACTCACAGCACTCATAGTACTGATTCACTCAGATAGCTGTCTGGGAACAGCGGAAAGAGCAGTCATACTTATATGGCATACATTGACATTTGGATAATAGCGGGGATTACCAAGGAGGGCTCATTAGCTAAAAACCTCTCTAAGCTCGAGATTTTAGGATTCATTTCCCCCACAATCCAAAAAATAGCAGGTTACATCAACTAAGAGGGGGCTCCAAAATTCAACTATCTTATTTTGAAATTTAATTAAAACAAAATTAATTGAAAAAGGTGAAATTAAAATGGAAATATGTCAAGGTTATTTATTCAACATTTTTATTCACCTGTTTTTAATTTAAAATGAGAAAGGGCATTCTCCCCTATTTGGAGGAGCTTGGTTAATATGGTAATGCCGTCATCAATAATAATCTTTCGGCTTATATATTATGAAAGACTTGTAACTAATATATGAATGCATTGACTGAGTGTTCAATAGTTGTGAATGTTGTGAATGGCCTGAAATCTGAATAGCACTGTGACTGTAGTGGTGCACCCGTTGCACTCATGTCGCTGTTAACATTTGTGACCTTCCACTAAATATTTCTCGTCTAGTATTTACTGAATGGGGAAACGCTGTGCACATCATTTGACGCGAACTCATCTCCGCATCTGATCTGATGCGGCAGTCATTCCCTTTTCTATTTACTATTAATATGGATGTGAGTGACGCCAACTGAACCCCAAATAAAATAGTTAGAGTTTAGGCTATGATAAGGGCTTTGGTTGTGATGAGTGCGTGACTGGGACTCAATGGGTCTGATAGGGACTGACTGGCGATTGACTGCACAGCGGAAAACGTGTTAACCTCTACGCCCTTTAAGATTAGACTCCAGTGTTTGGCAGATATTCTATTAATATATTGCATAACACTCTCCACAGTTATTACATTAGTCTTTACATCTCTTCCAGTGATGTAAAACCATTTCAACAATAAATATAAATTATTTTATTTTATTTTCAAAACAATCAAAACAACAAAATACTTGTTGTCATGAATTTGTAATCAAATATTCGGCAAATAATTGAATAATTTTTGGATTTTATAATCAATTAAATTGATTTATAGACCGCTTTATTATAAGAACCCTTTGCTTGAAGTCCACAATTTTTCCAAATTAATTAAAATTAATTAAAAACAAAATTTTAGTTTAAACGAGAAATTTATTTTTCTACTGAATTTATTTGAATCGATTGAAATTTTATGATAAAATTTTAACCAAAAAATAAGAATTTCTGAATTATTAACAAATGTTTTTTAACTAATATATTGTTTTGTAATTATTATTATTGTCTGACTTTAAACGACTTAAAAGATTGTCTTATTTTTTGCTATAAATAACTTAAAACTCAGTTCTGTTTTAATAGTTTGTGTGAAGCCTTCAAAATAAAACATTTTGATTGTCATAAAATTGTCTTCAAAATAGTTAAGCAAATTGTTTGACAGATTAAATGTTTAGATAATGAAAATATTTTTTTTTGCATTTATAAGTTTTCTGCAATAATTTTGGAAAAATTTTTCTTTCAGTACTGATCGCAAAAATAGATATAATTGGATTGAGATCACAGATAAACGTATCTAGTTGCATTTTTCAGTTAGAATGACATGGATAAGATGTAAGTGCAGACGAGCAAGCAATTTTAACAAATGAGTCGGAATACTTTCTTCTCAATTTGATTACAGAATACCTCATCTGAGAGTAAATAATAAATATTTAACTAATTTTAATGAATATTCCGCTAAAAACATATTGTGATAAACAAAAGTTATTTGTTTGGAAGTCAATCAAATCGATTGTCATTATTCTTATTATTAAGTTTTATAACGGCATCGGAAAACAACTGGGAATGCATTCCTCGATATTCCTATTCAATAATAACATGAATAACACAATAAATATAATACAAACGACTTTCGCTAATATTGTTTGACTCAATTGAAGGCGAGTCTGAAAATGAGATCAAATTTTTGCTTTGAATACCAGAGAAGAGAGCAATGTATTCAAATTGAAGTGAAGATTATCCCCAATAATATCCAGAGAGTAAGTAAAGTATGAGTTTTGTGAAACATAACAAAACAATGTGAAAGTGGGGGCGGAGGGAAAGGCGTATTCGGTAAGCAATAAGTCGGTGAGCTTTAGTCAACTATAGTTATCAAAAGCAATTTGTGCTCTGATTTTAGTGTTGGTAACATTGAAATAGCGAAGATTGTTTGTTATCTATGCTCCACTATTATTGCTAGTGGCAATAGTATGGCAAAAGTAGTGGCAATCCTATGGTATAGTAGTGGCGGTCGAGCCTAAGATATGATAGAAATGGTTTGCACTTATACTCAGTTCTAACAAATATATAGATATATAATATATGGCGCGTAAGACCAGTGAAAGTACTTAATTCAAGTGCATATCAATATAAATGGTGGCAATACGTGATATAAAAGTACACATAAGTCTGCAAATCCTCCCTTTCCATGTATCCCCTCTAACGATAGTTAATAAAGCAAAAGATTGTTCTATTGCTATACCATTGCACTGGTAGTCGAGTATTGCTCACTATTGGAGTGCATTCCGTCAACAAAATGAGTAATAACTACAGCGGTAGACATTGAGACACATCTGCACCCGAATCGAGTATCCATTGGACGCATCCATAATATTACAAACCATAATAGCTGTGCTGTTCTGCTCACGGCTTTGTTTGTTATGAATAATTAGATACATTGTGTGTTCATTCTGTGCCATCTCTTCAGTGATGAACTTCTTGTACACCACTCTATCATACGCTTCGATAAAGTTTTCATAATAGTTGTGTTCCGACAAAAAAAAGTTTAACTAATATTCAGTTTATATTGAATTGGAAGGCATTCCTCTTTCTCTTAGGGCCAGAACAGCTCTGAGGGAGAGATCCAGTGACTTGTGTCGAAGCGAACTCGTGCGCCACAATTCCGTAATTTTATGCCTAAGCCTTACAATTAATAACCTTTCATATGGAGAGGGCTCTCGTATGCGAAAAAAGTTTTAGACAGAGATTATTTGATTAAAATGATTGCACTGCTATTTATGCGGAGCACAAGTTATAAACGATTGCAATAGACTTCTCAAATAAATTACTTTATAACTAAGGCTACGGTTCGAGCGATTCGTTTCAAACAATGAATAATAAGTTATTCTGTGCTCCGATTCTATCGTTTTCTATTCTCATAATCTTTTTTGATTTTACTTTTATTCTCCTCTTCTCTACGACTCCATAAACGACACAATTTTTAAGCATAAATATCGACCCCTTTTTCTCTACATTTGTTAAGAGGAAAAACTCAATTATGACCAAGTTTAGTTTAGTTTATTAGCTTATTATCTCGTTAGCAAATTCTTGTTTAATGATTCAAAAATTCATTTTTCATTTTTTTTCGAATCACTTTTGGAATGATATCAAAAATATTAATATTCTCTAATAAACTGTTTAACCATTTAGTGATCGGAATAATCAACCAAATTATGAGAACATAAATCTTATAAAAAAATTAATTTCAAATTTTACTTAAACTAAGATTCAGATTATTTTACTGATTATGAATGGCATTGGTTGGGAGTTTTATTCTGTCCCCTCCTAATAAAAAATGTTTAACAAACTTCAGATAATTATTAATTATATTATAAATTTGTTAATAAAGTGTTCGCAAAATTAGACTAAATATTGATTGGTTTCGAGTTTTGAGAAAAAGAGGAGAAAACTAATTAAAAATCCCTTTTTTGCCTCAAAAGTCGATATTATTTCTGAAGCAATAAATTTTGTCAAAAGAAAAATCTTTTTTCTCTCAAAATTGAGTTTTAAATGAATTTTGTTTCAATTCTTATAACATATTAAATCTTTGAATGAATGAGTTTTGATAAACATTGAAGTTTTGCTTAATTTAGTTCAGTTTTATTTTCCCCTTTTTTGCATCCATTGGAAGGCATGAGCGCTCAGATCAACCTTTAAGATATCTCTCTCTTTAAGATTATTTCTAAATTATTTAAATTTTTTGATTTTAAGGAAAATTCGATATTAATTTGCGTCACTTCGAGATTAGTTGAATAATTATAAACTGATAAGACCTCAGACTTGAAATTATATACTCAAAAGTGATCAGAATCTGAAAAGGGATCGACTGATTCACATGAAGAGTCTCCAAAAATAATTTTTTGTCTGAAATCAAACATTTATTCTTTATATATGTTTTTCTTATTTTTATAATCTTCTGAACAACTTTTCCAATATATATGGAAACCAAACGATTCGTAATTAGGTTTTGATTTTTGTTTACAAAAAATGCACCGAAAAATTTAGATTTGAGTGATTCAATTGATTCAATTGATTGATAAATTAGATTTTAAGCCATTTCTTAAACATTTTTTTGTATATAACTCTTCGGAGAGAAATATTTATAAATTGGAGAATCAATAAAAAAGCATAAAAAATAAATATAAGATATAAATGTAATGTAAGCCTAAAAATGCAATCTATCAATAATGCCATTAATAAAGATATAAAATAGATTTTCTTTTAGTCAGGAATTTTTCCCATTCCCTGACGAAGTGAATAAGCATCTAGGCAAGATAATATGTTTCAAATTTAGAAGAAAAAACTAGTTTAATATCGCAATTAAAATAAATTTATGATCGCCCCAAGGCAATATTTCCAATAAGGAGTCGTCTCTAATGTCGGACAATCGGTGACAATGATTGCGATGAACACCACTTAATATCAATTGTCAGGAGTCACACAATTTATGGCACAGACTCTTAAAAACCGAATCTTAAAAGTGAAAACACATTTTCTTAAAAAAGAAAACTTTTTATAAAACTTGTATTCAGTTTTTATGTATTAAATTAAAATCAAAAACAAAATATAAAATAAGCCGAAAGTCTAAAGGAATAAAAAAAAATGTTTTGCTCTTAGATTTCAAGGGCTGTAAATCTTATAATTAGATTTTGGAAATGATGTGAGACTTCTCCACAATTTTAATAATAATAAAATACATAAAGAATTACATAAAAGCAAAGAAAACGCCGAGATATTCACTTTGCTGTGCAGGGGAGCAGAACAGTCATAATTAAACAAGCATGATGATTTCATTTAAAATTCTATTAGTGTATCAGCTGACCATAACAAGGTACATTTAATTCGCATTTGAATAATTTATGCTAATTATGAAATTTAATGTGAAAGTCGGGTGAAATCAAATGAAATTAACCGGACTTTGAGCAGCCATTAAATTTAAAATTTATAACCTTGCTATATTTTGTTTTAAAATCAATTTGAGTCGACAAATATACTAATGATGGGTTTGCCATCAAATGTCAAATATATCTTCAAATTCATATGAAGACATCTGTACTTTATTGTGGGGTACGAGTGAACGAACAAATATCGAACTCTATGGTTGTATAACGCGATTACATAAAGAATATAATTTAAAATATAATAATAAGATTGTATATAAACCAAAGCCCTCCACAAATAACATACGCCGAGAGCGCGGCTATCATTTGAAGGAGTGTTGGGCCGACTGAGTTCGTCTGTAATAACGGTTTTATGCCTCATAAAAGAGGCCAATAATATATAGATATATAAAGAAAAGGCGAACACAGAATACGCTTAAAAGGCTTCGGGAAATAAATAAATGATTCCATTTCTAAGAAACAAACTTTTATGCATTTTATGGTGAGCTCATGTTTGCCAGTCTTTGTCCACATAAACGCATCTTTGTTTCACTGCATGCATCCCATGTCACTCTGTTTCGCACAATCCTCCTGTTCTTTATGTGTTCCCCTAAAGAGACAGCACTCGCGGTCTCTGAAAACTTATTGCAAAAAAGTTTAGCCAAAAATAATTATTGCCATAAAATTTCTGGGTATTCAGAAGAAGATATTTTTCAGTTTTAATTCATTGTCTTTTGTATACTCCTATTGTGGAGGACGAGTAGTGTAGTGTCGGAGCGATAAATAAATTGAAAAATGTCTTAAATTTTGCCTAAAGAAAGCAAAAGTGGGGAAAAAGTGGAAATGCTTTCAATAAGAATTTCTTCTTCTAATTGAATGCTGAGATTTAAGAGAGAAATAAGAAATTACTGAATAAAAAGAAGTTTAGTTTATTTTTTGGAATTCACACAACTTTTTGGGGGAAATATTCGATAAAATCTTTATATAAAAGGCTCCCAAACTCTATGACAGACATTAATCTTTTAATTAAGATAATGGCATAAAAAAATTGTTGCTTTAATAAGAATAATATTGAATTGAATTTCTGGATATAAAAAGCGTTTTTTACACGAAATATGTACTTAAAATATATTTGACGACTGAGAATAAAAATCAATTAAAATGAACAAGAAAAGTCTTTCTAATAAAATAAAATAGTGATCGTAAAAATCCTTTGAGAAAAATCTGATAACTTCTTATCTCAAGAGAGAAATGAGTGGAAAAAAATAATTAATAAAAAAGAACTCAAATTAAATTTAATAAATAAAATATGTATTGACATCAAATGAGAGGTTCGGCTGTCGTCTGGACCAAGGACATTTTATCAACTTGTTTTCAGTAAAGAGCACCACAAGAGAAAAATGACAAAATTATGTGCAGTATTGCCATACGATTAAGATTTTCAAAGAGATTGTTCGCCACTAAAAAGATTTGGAGGAAAATTAAGAGTCGCTCTGTTTTTGTGTATACTATTTGACAGATAAAAAACTGGTATAAGAATAATGTTAATGGCATTGTGTTGGCCCTGTTTTAGACCCTGTGTTGAGTTGAGTCAAAATTTGTATTAACTTTTTTTATGCTTTCGTCTCAAATATGCCAAAAAATTTGAGCAAAAATTTGTTTGAGAAAGTAGTCAGTTATGTGTCTCCGCACAGAATATTTGTGAAAAAGCAAAAGTCAAAGAAGACAGAGAGCCAGAGCCAAGAAGCAATAAATTTGTGAGCCCTCCCAAACAAAAACTGCATCTCTTTTGGCTTTGGGTTTGAGAGTGAATGCAATAAATCTTATGATCCATAGCGCAGATCAAGTGCTTGAGAGCCACACATATAATAAAGTTAAATGACATTAGATTATTACCAAATCTCATATATGAACACAAATAATATATTTTTAGTGCCAACCGTTGAGGTAATTGTTACAAATGTCATCTCCTATTTGATTGGTCACACACTGACCACCACATCCTTTTGTGATGATCTTTGTATCTAAAAATGTGGCTCACATTAGATATTATCTGTTGTGACAAATCAGTGAACCCTTAATATAATATGTGATATATTTGTAGTGAAAGCAATAGATTCCAATCAAAACACATTTTGTCTCAAATTATTGTTGACTTTCACTATAACTCAATATTAATCCATTTATTAATACAAATGAGTGCTTCTTATGTCTGACTTATAGACTACAAAACCAAAAGCTATGTATTAATTGAATGCAAAATCAGTCAGACATATATGACAGCAAAATATGTCTTTCGTGTCATTAGATTTTCTTCTTCTGACTTTGTTTGGCAGCAGAGATGAAGTCGCGGAAAGCCATTAGTTTTGAAAATGTTTTCATATCACTTTCCAAAATGAATTATGAATGAAGTCTACCACACATTCGCTAACTTTTCTAAATATAACATACAATTAAGAGAATAGAGTCCACCAATCATTTCTCATGACATGAATTTATTAAACTTGTAAAAACACTCGATTTATGTATACATTTCGAGTAATCATTTTATTGTTTATTTTTTGAAAACGACATCAAAATTAGTCTTCAGATCAGACAAGAAATTCATTTCTCGAGAGTTAACAAAACGCCTAAAAATTATGCTCTTTTGATAAATAAAATTTGAAACTTAAATGGTTTATCTGAAACTTTTTTCAATTAATTCTTATTATCTGAGCAGCAATTTTGAGAGCAATTATATTTAGTCTTTAATAGTTGTGATTCAGTTCTGACATAAGATTTCTTTTTTCACTTATCTTTGACTCTATGACTGACTCTTAATATAATAGTAATTTCATTCAAAAGTAATGAATTGGAATCAAAGCGTTACTTAGTTTTCAGTGATAATGAAATTCTTAAATTTTTATTAAATAAATTCATTTCGATTCTATTGCTATCTATAAATGAAATACCCAGAACCAATTCAAAAGAAGATTTATCGCCAAAAAGAAATATTTTTGTCAGAGATATTGAGGACTAAATTGTTTTGCAATTAATTCCAAATGAATTGAACTCTAACTCTAACTCTTAAGTTCATGGCTTAGAAAATGGTTGAAATTTGTGCCAATCATTTGAATACAATTCTTTCAGTTATGGGCTAAGGATTTGGAGAATCTTAAAAATCTGTGAGTTGTAGTCAATGGCAGACATTATTCACTTCCAGTACTGGTATTGCTTTCAATTTTCAGCTCCTCTTTACTGACTGTCGAAGAAAGTGTTTTCTGGTCTAAAAACATCTCAAGAGATAATTTCGAGAAATAAAGAACTCATTTTCATCAGATGTGACGGTAAGGCGATGCCAATCATTAGCATCAGAGGAGTAGCGCTTCATAAACAGAGCACAAACACAACACTATTCTGGTCTGAATGCGACAAAAAAGCAAAAATATGTTTTCACTCAAATATTATTCAACGATTTTTATTATTTACTATTCAATGAAAAATAACGGACCGATTAATTTGTGACAAAGTTTTTATTTACTTCACAATAAACAAAGTCATTAAAAACCGAAGCAATCGTTTAAACGGTTTATTTTGAAGACAGAAAATAAAGAAAAAGAGAAAACAGTGACTCAAAAGCTCCGCAAAAAAATCAATAGTTTTTCAATGTTTAGATGTAAACACAGAATACACACAATATTTGCTGAAAGTGTTGTTTTCAATATCTGTATAAAAAGTCGAGTCTAAAGTGAATTGCGTTAAAAGCGCTCTTATTTATGGATTGGTTGCGAAAAATATTCTTAGGGTTTGACTTTTGAGTCAAAAAATAAGATCATAAATCGTTTTAAGGATTATCCGCACAGCCTATGAACGCATAGGTTGACCCTAAAATTGATATTGATATAAGTCTGTGTAAATGGAAGTGCTTTACAAAGAAAAAGACTTTTCATCATCCAAATGATCTTAACTGTGGGTCTGGTGTTAGCATATCATTGAAACACAACTATTATCTCAACCGAAGAGCAATAAGTATGACAACAAAAAAGCGTATTTTAACGAAAATTCACTGACGAGTACTCTCACCAAAGCTAAGCAATAATTTTACATAACTTTTAAAGTTATAGCATAGCATAACTCTGTCAAAGATGTGTCGCTCCTTTTTTCTTAACTAATATTTGTATTGAGTCACGACTTGGGTATTATATTTGAGTTAAATCTCTATATTTTTTATATAAATTATTGCAATTAAGTGTTTTTCTTGGATATCATCAAAACATCAAACAATTCCAAAGAGAATAATATATTTTCAAACAGTAGTGAAGTAAAAGAGGAAAAAAAAATAGTTAACTTCGTTGTAGTCTAGAGTTTAATTTTGATCGTTAAATGTATGTATAATTCTCTCGTCGCCTATTCTATTGTATGGTAAGGGAAAGGCTCTCTCACTGTATAGATGATAGAGATTAATAACTGAGCTCTTCTGTTATTTTCTATTATTTTCTACTGAGTCTAACGAATCTGTTCGCCAAAAATTTTGGACTCAATTCTTACGTAAGAGAACTGGCGTTTTAGCTCCAGTTCACAATGGCTTAATCCTTGTGTGTATGTATCTGTGCTGTCTGTGCTCTCTCGGGGCCATTCTTTTAATTTTCTAATTGGACTCTCTATACGATTGCAATCTTCTATAAGAATATAAATTAATGAGAAGAATATGAGAGGAAAAATGATTCCTCTTTTTTCAATTAATAATAAAAGCTTTCGTTTGACTTATTTTTCTTTTCTTTTCTTTTGCTCTCATTCTTAACATAAGTATCGAAAGCAACAAAAAGAGAAAAAAGGATATCATTTATGAATAGAAATATAATATCTCTGTTAAGGATATAAAAAATACATTGCAATCACTTAAAAATATTCAATGGCTATTGAACAGTGGATGTGTGCCCAGTGCTCAGTCAAGATTTTATGGGTATTTGAGTCAATAAAGTGAAATATGAGCGGAGAGGAAGAATTGGCGCAAATACTGAAAGTGCACAGCATATCAGTATATCAAATATATCACAATAATAGATATATCACATTGTGTTAGAACAGCAGCCATACTATCATTGAGTGTATCTCCAGTTGCAAGACTGACAGCACGTCTGAAGACATCATTGGCCACATTTATAACTATTTTCTCAGTCAATGAATCCCAACTTTTTTGAGCAATTGTTATGTGCGCTCATAATGTGATGCATTCACAGCTATGGTATTGCATGTATGCCCACTCGACCCTCGGATGCATTTAGGCATTAGAGCCCTTGCACTGCACTTCAATACTTCATACGACACATTACATAACAAAGACATCAATTTATATTTGAAAAAAAAGAAAATACATCTAAAAAGAAAATGATATGCCTGTGCTTTAGCAGAGAAAGTGCTTTCTCACTGGATTCCTGTGCCCGCATCGCCTGCACTGATGGCCTCCACCACTACTATTCATATTTGTCTGATAAATGAATTGTCAGCTCTTTTTTGATAGCTTTCGACTATATTTTTATTCTTTGCGTCAAAATAGAGATTCATTTAATTGAATGTAAGAGAAGATAATTAATGATTTGTTTGTAGAGTCAAGAGATTGATGACTACATTATTATTATAAAAGAGCTAATTGTCTGCTCATAATAATAATGAGTCCAATAATACATATAATATATACTAATATTGAGATAATAAATATTAGACAATAATATTAGAGATAATATAAGAGCCAAATGTTTTGTTCAATCAATTAGTTATGCGATGAATGCAAAGCTCCGGCTTTTAATTTTGACGTTAAAGAGTCTCATATTATATCCATAATCCAAACTCATATACCATTTATTATATGGTGTGCTCCTCATCTGCATATCGCTTGGGATCAAAGGCGGCGCAAAATTGCAATTTTATATCGCAAACGATATCTACTAAATGGTGTGTCGTGTGATTCGGCCCTTTCTGTCAAATAATAATATTTGTCTCATTGATCAACATTAAGGCAAATCAAATCCCATATAGACTTATGAGAACTCACTCGGGGGTAGGGGTAGGGAAAGCATATCGAAACACTAAGGTCTTAACGATTAGCTCAGAGTTAGTATTAACGCAAACGTAATAACAATAGCTTTGAATAGAAATTTTTGAACGATTGTAAGGATAGGAATATTAGGAAACGTTAGTAATGATAACGATCTAAAAATATCAAATCCAACATAAGTTACTGACTTCACAGTTAAGACCAGCACAGAATAGCACAGAATAGCGCACACAATAATATGACTGACAAAACAGACAAATCTGAATCAACTCATACCGTTATGAAGAGCAGAGAAGTGCAGAAATGCTCGCACTCTTCACTCCTACAGTTCAAGTGATGCGGAATATATGCGACTCTACTCTACACTTATATCTCAAGTGTCGGGCGTTGCCCTCATTGTCAGTCCGCTCTGAATGCAATCATAACCGATAGTGACATTCATACCAGTCCTTTATATGCTGTTGAGATGGGACTCACAACACTCACAACAACCAAATATTCGATATTAAGAACGGCTTATTATAGCATATGATTGGAGTGATTGGACCCTCGAGAACATTGACAGTCATATAATCACAAATACCCAGAAATTAATGCATCCCTTCATTCACATCATATTATATGAGAAGCTCCTGAGCTGAGCACAGCCACCAATATATTGGTCACTAGTTTATGGGTCCATAGGATTAATATAGCTTAGAGTCGAGACTCTATTTTGTTTATATACAACTCAACTATTGATTGAGATATGCTTTTCCAATAAGCATATGCCGATCCACTCTTCCGCTATTATTCTGTCCCAATTCTATCGAATAACATCTCAATTATTTGCACTTATATTATGTCTCATATAATAATAATAATATAAGTTTATATCCGAAGCCAACAAATATTATATTCATTTATTGGACGGACGGCGAGATAGTGAAGGACAGGGAGAGACAGAGAAAGTTATTAAAACTAAGATATCTCTAAAAGAGACTTAAATGTATTTATGTAGGAGTTGGTCACCTTAGTATTGATTGTGAAGTGGATGTCCCTGAAGTGAAATTTGTGTTCACAACAAACAAAAGTGTAACTCAACTCTAAAGCAAACTATTTTCAAACTTTTTAAGCGAAAGAAATTTGAAAATAAAAATGTGGTCTCTTTTTGTGTGTTTGGGATAACAGTTGAAAGTTATTAAATTGAGATCTAAAATGTATTTAAAATGAATTTAATGGAAATAATGGTCACATTAACTAATTGTTGGCCAAACAGTCGACATATTATCGATCAGTGAAGCACACCATCAGAAGCCGATATAAGCCGAGGGATGGAGAGAATAGAGAGAAACGTTTGTCTCTGTTCTCTACCATCTGTTAAAAACGCAAAATTCAATAATAGTGATAATAGTGGAGTAGTGGAGTGGGAACACCATCAGCACTGATCCAATAGCTTAAAAATATATATTCGTTTATAGATATATCTATATATTTGGGCTCACTTTTCAATTTCTGAGCTCGTTTTTCAGAATCATCAAGGCTGAAAATTCGAACATTTTATAGAGGGATGGGCAATATTCACCCCAATTCAATATACTTTTAGGAGAACTACCAGAGCTCTATGATTCTCAAATTTAACAAACGTATTAAGTTTTAGGACAGTTTAGTCGGCGGAGCAGTGGTTTGTGTTTTGCCGGCAGCTTAAGCGACACTACAAAACACAAGATAGACATATAGC
>JAQGCQ010000392.1:0-14953 GCA_034699945.1 Chamobates pusillus
ACTTTTATTAATTGTTTTGATTTCATATCAAATAAAATATTGGAAAAGAGTTTTACATTCCTTTCAATTGTATTCATAAATAACTCAATAATTACTAATCAATTATAAATCGGATGATTAAATAGTTTTACATTGAAAAAATGCTTTTACTATATTTATTCAATATTAGGTTTCAAAAAGTATTACTAGAACAATAAAGTTTTTGCTTGCTCATTTTCCAATAAAATAATATAGATTTTTAAAATTTTATTTTTAAGAAATCCTGAACATTTGTACATGATATTTTTATGTTAATTACATGAAGTAAAATAAACTTAATCAAAATAAAAGAGAATTGCCAAGATATGGCCTAGATTATATTTTAAGTTTAACATTCCAGAACAAAGACAATATTCTTGCAAGAGCAAGTTCAGCCTTCAAATCATTTGTACCAGGTAGTCTTTGGACTTCAATCTCGTTTACTTAAGTTGATCATGTTAAATTTTGATATTTAACAGACAAACGCCAAAAAATCATAATATTTTGATCATTCATTTAATAGATTGTATTCGACTTGCATTGAGTTTTTTCACTTTAAATACTGTATAAACAATACAGATAAATATCAAGGTACTAATTGACACACAGGTAACAATTGACCAAATAAATACTCTTGGTGATTTTTCAATAAATTGTCCAAAAATGAAGGGCAAAAATATGTTCAACGAGTCGGTGGACAACATTAAAATAGTGCCGATTTTATTGGTCACATCCAAGTAGAGTCCGGCCAAACCGAAAACCAACGGATACACCGGTGCGAAGCCAAACGACATTAGAAGACTACCGATCCATAAAATTGTGATCGACTTCTGGCCAAAGAAGAGGATAACCATCGATACGTATATTATGATTGAGTGGAAGGCTATCATTAGCTGTGGTTTTATATAAATAGCGACAAAGAAATTCATTCCCCGACCGATAGTATAGATGAGTGCCATAACAGACACAATCTCTGCGGCTTCGCTGGCCGTCAGCCGTAAAGGTATGTATTGATAATAAGTGGCAGAAAATTGCAGATAAATCTCTTCGGACACACATATGAATGCGGCGAACAGTGCGATGAGGCCCAGTATCAGTGTTTTTGGTGTCTTTCCGTTATCTAATAGTTTTTCTTCATTCAGTTCATTGGTTTCCGTTTCTTTGGTTTTGTATTTTTTCACGAAAAACATTGTCGTCAAACAAACAAGTCCTGCAAATTATCAATGGAATAGTAATTGTACTTGATTATCAGTTTGTCAGAATAAAGCTAGTTTTGCTTATATAAAAGCCCTTGGTAACATAAACCTAATATTGTTTACTAGTTTTCTAATAAACTATTGATTCTATGTTTTCGCTCAAATAGTTTGACACAAAAAAGTGCGGAAATTTTGATAAAGTTTTGATTGAAAAACAACAAAATCGTTCAAGATAATCTAAATAGAGTGTAGGTGTAGTACAAATTCAAGTCAAACTTCATATGAATTAATCGCATAACCAAAACATAGACTGCTTTTTAAAACACTTTTCCTTTTTTTATTATTTATAAACAAAACAATTGAATAATAAATTACTTTTTAATAATGATTATTAAATTGCCTAGAACGTCATTTGGAAAAATTTGCTAGCTCATTAAACCTTTCAAATTATTTGAATATAGCATAATTCCATCATTCCATCAAAACAATCAATTAACTTTTCAAGGTAATGTTTTCCTCGTTTAATGTTTTATTTTGGAATTTTTTTGTTCTTGGATTTACCAAAAATAGAACGCTCTAGCACAAAACTTCATTAATTTGAATTTAGCAAACCTTGGTTATTTCATATTCAAATATAACCTACCGATTATATGAAGACATCCACAGATAAGGAACGGCGTCTTTAGTTTACCCCTTCTGTCAATCAGCAACTCGTCAGGAATTTGATCAATGAATGCACTTCTGTTGTGAACTGTGATGAGCTCAGCATAACTTGTGTTTAGAAGCATCTGTTGATTAGATGTCTGATTGATGTCTTCCAATCCCTGGACGTATATCTTGTTCTCACCCGTGAGATAAGGTTTGGCCACCAGTGGACCGATGAATGTTCCGATGCCGTACATAAAGGCAGACAACTGGAGTACTGGCGTTGACCTCTGTTTCCACATTTCGATCAGCCATACAGTCTTGCCGTTAGTCCAGACACCCAGTCCTAACCCATTGATAAATATGCTGAGATAGAGGTGCCATATATGGCACGAGTAAGGTATGAGTGGCGACGATATTGCGGTCAGAATAATGAGCACTATTAATGTCAACTGTCTATTGATGTATTTGTAAAGAAATCCAACTGAAAATTGGTGAGGAAAGGGTTCAAAATGTTAATTGACTTTTGTTTGTAAATCAAGAATCTATAAAATGGTCGCAACAAAAGTTATAATAAAAATCTATTTAAAATATGAATAAATATTCAATTTATAGACCGTTTGTCACAGACTTAGAGCCCGCACGGAATGTGTTGAGTGTTTTGCTATTATTTTGATTTTCAAATTAATGAAAATACTATTTTTCAGATGAGAAAGAACATTTGAAAGAATTATTTAGTTATTTTCCAATTAATTGGTTAACAATAAAACAATTAAAACGAAAAATTTGATTAAAACTTTCAAATATGAAAACAAAATACAATTTACTCACAAATAAGTCCTAATAAATAACCGATTGTTAAGAATAGTGTAATCATTGCTATTTCATGCATTGATGTCTTTAGGATGTGCTTCAGATCCACCAGTGCTGGCCCTATGGCTGATATAGAGGTGCCCTAAAATCAAATTCATATTTTATAAATATTCTAGCAGCTAGATTATTTTGAAATTGATTCTAGCTCAAATGATGTGTTATTTAATAATCAAGTAAAAGTAAATACAATTATTAACTGATAAATGATCTTGCAAGTTGCATATGTTGCAAGAATATACAGCTAATAATTATCTAGTGAATAAAATATAAAAGAATATAAGCTAGATAAATTCACTTACGTAAGCCATTTGAATAAAGCAAATAATGCCAGTGTAGGTAAATGTATGCCATCTCTCACTTCTGAGCGACGGTTGAGTTCTTTCTTCATTGAATTCAAAGAGTTTTCTCTGTTGTTCCAAATCTATCGACTTTTGTCTTACATTTGGATTAGTTTTCATTGTCTCTCAGTTTTATAAACAGAATAAATAATGAAATTCTTATAAATATGTATAAAATAATTTAGAAAATTGTTTTCTAGAAATAAATTTAAGAATCAAACGATTTGTGTGGTGTTTATGAGATCTAATGAAAACGTGAAATGAATGTCTCTCTCAATGAGTCAATCAATTAAATACATTAAAAGTTAGGAAACACGTGAAGAACAACTGATTGAATGATTGATTTGATTGAATTTTAATGATAGACCTATTATTTAGAGAACAGCAATTTAGGAGAGTCTGGAGGAAGGAATAAGACTTTCTTTTAAAACCCTAGACTTGTCTTATGATTGAATTATAAATATATTCTTTTTAAGCATGCTAGTTTTCTTGAAAACCTATCAATTATTTATTAGACTCAAAAACTTCAATAATAATCATTCAATTCATGCAAAACATCCGATAATTTATCAAAAAATATAATTCAAACGAAAATTGATAAATAAATTAATAACAAACAGATATTTGGATAAATTTTAATTCAAAAATAATTTAAATTAATATCTTTTGCTTTCATTAGGGCTTTCAACTTGATAATATGAGAACAACTTGAGATTGTTCTTGATCAAATGATAAAATTTGTATCAAGATAATTATCAAGCAAATTACCTTGAGGCTCAGCACGTGTTTGATGTGTCTATCAAATCACAGTGTTTTTTGTCTAATCAAAAATCATTATCAATTGAATCCCAGGCCTTAGCCTTGAATTTATTCAATTCTTTGTATGAAAAGTAATTTTTTTGTCGAGTAATTAGTTCTTTGAATTTCGAAATATTATATAATTTCCAATATTTTGTTTAAAATGTTTTAAGTTATTAATGATTTTTATTGATTAAATGTCAGTTCATTTAATAATAATAAACGATTTGCTGTTTATTTGATTAAAGGAAATGTACTTTTTATCACCAAATAAACAACTAATCAGTAGGAAAATACCCGTTAGAACTTTATCTTGCAATTTTTTATCAGTTTTTAATGTGAATTATAAATTAATAATGATTATTCTTATTTATTGATTTTTAATTTTTAAAAGAAATGATTCAATTTTTAACAAGATTCAATTGAACAAGAAATTAATTAATCAAAATTCAAGAATTTATTGAAGTATAGTTCACGTCTAAAATACTTTTTCAGTGTTTATAAATAATCACCATGATTGTTTTTCACCATGATTGAAATACCTGTGCGCTAAAAATGTTACTATTCTTATAAGAACATTTTTTCAATTACATTATGCTAAATTTCAAAATAATTGCTTAAATAAACTAGGTTTATTTGATAATTTATATGAAGTTTGAAATAAAATTCATTGGATGTTTAGAGTTTAATTTTCACCAAGTTGATATAATTTTTGATATTATGAATGATACAAAAAAAATTATAATTATACAAATTAATCTATCAAGTTAAATATGTTAAGTGGTTTCGCAACTTGCTGATTTGTTTAATTAAATAATAATATTTTAATTCTTTATGTAATTTGAAATACATCAAAGTTTACAGTTTTGTTCACTATAATGCATCACCAAGGGGGTGTAGCCCAAATACCATATGAGATCGAAAACTTTCAGAACACCTTGTAAGTTTATTTTGAATATCTCAAATATGAAATCCATTAAAATTTCCAAAAAAGTGAAAAATCTGCAATTTAACCCTTCCTTTTACAACGGCTTAGCAGGCTGACCTTGGTGATCACTATTTCATAGCTTATGATTTGTGGGCAATAAAATAGAAACAAATATAGTATTATGTTGTATATGAAGAGCTTCGATATCAAATCACGTGATATTTTGTATCGCATTTTTCAAAAACAGACGAAAACATTGAATCATATTTTAATGTCTTTTAATTTATGTTTTATTTTCATTCAAATTAATTGTAATTAAAATGTCTTCAAATTCAATACAGAAAGACATTAATAATAAAGACTTAAATTCAACGATAAATGAGTTGAATCGCAAACTTTATTGTTGTGAAACCGAAGTAATTGAACTCAAATTACTTTTGAAAAAACATCGACTTTTTATCGAAGGAATTGAAAAAAATGTTGTTTTGAATTATCAATCATTCGGTTTGAAAGACTTGAAGGAAGAAATCCATGTCTTGAATGATATCAATAGAAAGAAGTGTTTTATTTCATTGAAAAAATGCGATCAAATGTTAAAACAAACAAATCGTAAGTTGTCTTAAATTATGTTTATTTTTAAGACTTATTAATGATTAGAATTAGAGCTCAAATCAGCCGAAAATGTGGTCCAAACTATTGGCGATCAAAGAGTCGATGAAATTAATGACACAATTTGTAAGTTATCTTATTTTTAGTCATTTATTTTGATATTAAACTTTGAAATCAGATCCGAATTCAGACGAAACTATTGAACAATTGATAGGAAGAGTTGTTTCAATTATTGACAATTCAGACGATTGTCACCAAAACAATAAATCGACAGATAATGCAAAAGACGATCAATACTATCGAGTGGTTGATAGGAGTGACGGATCAGAAGAGTTAGTGAAGATTGAAGTAATGGACGACCACTTCTCACAAGAGTTCAGTGACGGAACTACTGAACAAATTTTTCAAATCAGAGAAGAAACTGTCGAAACAAATGACAACAATTTAGATATTAGTGGAAATCAATTGAATGACATTTCAGCGGAAACTCTGACCACAAATAGGAGTGAAGCACAGAATCAATCAGAGGATAGCAATGATATTGAAGCTCAAGAAGTGGTTGAAACGATACTCGATATGAGAAGAATACACGAGAGAAGAATGAACTCATTTAAACAAAATGAAAATAAGTGTCCGACCAATTGGTTCAAAATAAAACCCCTAAAACACAGGGGACGGACACCAAAAGGGGGCCCATCAAAGGTAGGACCACAAGACAATGAGTTGCAAACTAACGATTCAGACAATGAGTGCGACATTCAATCGATAGAATCACAAAAAGTTGATTCAAACTACGAGCCAATTGGAAGCACAACTGATTCCAATTCTCAGAGCCAGACATCAGTGAAGACAGACCTCAAAGTAATCAAAGGCATGAAAAAAGGAAAGTATGTCTGCGATCACAACGGATGCGGTAAACAATTTGGTGGACAACTTATGCTTAACAAACATAAAGAAATTCATTCGAACAATACATATAAGTGTGAGTGGAATGACTGCTCTAAGACTTTCAATGTTAAACGATATTTTATACGACACATGAATAAACATCGGGGAACCTATACCTGCAGTCATGTCGGGTGCAATTATCATGCAAATGATGCCAGTGATCTGACGCAACACAAAAAGCGTCATTTGAATCAAAGAAAATACAAATGTCTTATCAATGGTTGCAAACAAAAGTTCAAAATGAGCAAGTTACTCCGCGCTCATCAATTAAGAGCACATCCATATGATTTGGATGGCATACCTTGGCTTCGATGTACTGAAAGTGAGTGCAATTTCAAAACCAAATGCAATAAAGCAATGCACAGACACAGAGGTCAGCACACCCTACCTTACGTATGTGAAGAATGCAGTCAACGCTTCCCAAGAAGTGATTATCTCAAGAATCATATGACTCACCATTAATACTATTTGGATGTCATTTAAAATTTTTGATCTCATTTTTATGATTATTACTAATAATTACTTATTTTACTGATTTTCAAATATATTTTTCTGTTTTTGTTAATAAGAGTATAAATCTGAATAAAATTGAAGAACTTCCTCAAAATTTAAACTTGTTAAACTTATCAATTTATTTTCATGAATAAAGCCAAGCTTATATTTTTAAATAACACTATCTAGTCATTCTTAAGGGAAAAATAATCTATTTAAAAAGATAATAACCCAATAATATTGAATATAAACTCTAAATTGGTTTTTTGTCCAAGGTCTTTCATTAAATGCAGTGAAAACTTACAATTCGAGTACTTTTTATATAAAATATAATAGTAGCAAGGTAATATGGCTTTAATATTGAGACAAGATGATTTGTTGAACAATAATTTGTATTCAACGATAACTCAATTGAGACGAGAAAATAGTTGTTTGAAATCAGTTTTGATTGAAATTAAATTACTTTTAAATAAATACCAGAGTTTTGTCGAAAAGATTGACCAAAATTTTCAATTTGATTATCAATCGTTTGGTTTGAATTATTTGCGAACAGAAATCGATTACTTGTATAACATTCATAACAAGAAGTGTTTGTTTTTGTGGTCTCAATATAAGGAAAAACAAAATAATTGTAAGTTTTCCTCAAATTTTATTTTTTAATATTTCATTAATTTATAAATTTTTATATTAGTTTCGAATTCATCTGAAAATATGTTTAAAACTATTGACAATCAAAGAGTTTTTGCAAATATTGGTCTCAATTCGAGTGAACCGACAAAACAATCAGTTGATAATCATCGCAAAGAAGTCATTGAAACTGATTTTCGCTCAGAATTGACACCAAATGAAGACATTCTAAACTTTACTGCTTTTGATGAGGACGTCGAAGAAGAGTCCAATAATGAGATCATTCAAAGAAATTTTGAATCGCTTAACCAAGAGCTTTATCATTCAGATCAAGAATCAATTGATTCAATTGAAAATGCAAGTTATTTATCGGATGAAGAATTGATTGATAATTCAGATGATATGGTAGTGACTGATCAGGTACTTAATGAACACTTTGAGGAAGACCTTCAAAGTAATAAACAAAATGATGAGAGTCTGAGCGATAATTTTGATGAATCACTTGACGGAAGTGATACCAATTGCGATGATATTCCGGATCAGAGTTTAACTAATGTTGATATCAACGATGGGTTGCATCGAAATGGAGTCGACCCTAATTCTGATTCAGATGATCAACAAACTTGTGGTGACTGCGAAACACTACCTCTGAAGACAAGACTTCGCAGTTCTGGTAAAGTAGTCAAACAAAGTGTAATAAAAGGGGGCCATCGGTGCACATTCAGGCGGTGCGGTATATCTTTTGATTCTGCCCTCGCTTTGGAGACACATATATTTTCACACTTCGAGATTGAGGACAAACTCTTCTTTTGTTATATAAATGATTGTAATCAACAGTTCAGAGTTAAGAGCAGTTTGGAAAGACATCAAAAGAGAGCCCACTCACAGAAAGGAGATTCAATTTTGGCCGACGGCCAGAACGGCGACCATAAAAAGAAGGCCAAACAAAAGACAAATAAAAAGACCAAAAGTTTGAAAATTAAATCCGATTTTCACTCAATTTGTTTCAATTTAGACGAAACTACAAACAAATCGAGAGATAATTCTTATGATATTTACTCATTCAATGCAGAAGAGGAACAGATTAGTGATGATCTATACAATGATTGGAATGCATTCCGACCTAATTTTAAATTGAAAAGTCATGTAAAAGCATTAGGGAATGACTTTGACCAAGGTCAAAAATTACTCAAACGACGGAAGAAGTCGTCCCAAACCCTAAGTATAAGTCTATTCACTGCCAAAACCAAAGGGAACACCACTGAAGTCAATGATTCAGGCGATACCTATGCGTGCAAATGGAAGGACTGTTCAGCAGTTTTTAAGGAAGTGAATCATTTGAAGCAGCACTTGAATGACCACAGTGGACTCTACCGGTGCACTCACCCCACCTGTAATTTTATGGCTTATTCTGAAGGAGATCTCAAATATCACTCACTGATGAAGCACTCACTCAAACAACATAACTGTCCGACCGATGGATGTGATAAACAGTTTGATGGAAAGGGTAAACTTCGCAATCATCAGCTGAGAGCACATCCTCACCGATTTCCGGACATTCCTTGGATTGAATGTACAGAAAATGATTGCGATTTCAAAACAAAATCCAAAATTCATTACAGCAATCATTTGAAACAACACTGCCGTTCGTATACCTGTGCCCACTGCCAACAGGTCTTTACTAGAAAAGATCAGCTCAGGTCTCATCTAAAGATCCATTTCTAAAATCAAAATAATTAGTATTTGGTTTTTGTGTTCCTTTTATTAAACAATTTATTATTATTTTTCTTATTATTTTGAAATAATTTATAAACAGATTATTTTTGTTGTTGAAAATACCTATTTAAACATTTTTATAATTTTGTTCTAGATGCTCTGTCATAATTATTAGATTAAATTAATGTGGCAATTGAATTATTGAAAAATTAAACTAGCTTAATTTGAAGTTATATTTATCCTCTATTGGAATTATCTTTTTGAAGTGTGTTGAGAATGGCCTGGTACACAAATCTGGTTCAAGTAGAGAAACCCCACCTTGATGTTTTTTTCAACTTCCTTGTGGTGTGCGCTCGTGCCTTAATAATTAATACTGTGCTAGAAAATATTGTCAACGTTTTAATTACACTATTATATTTGTATCCTGCATTTTGTTGATCTTGATTATAAGTTAATAGGGTATAATAATTGATGTGAGTTAGTAGACCAAGAGCATAGTTGACCTCAAAGGGTTTTTTATATTCCAAAGATTGCATATCTTTTAAACAAATAAATTAAAAACGAGACTCAAGAATAGAGATAGGAATTAGACAGTTTGCTAGTTTATTTTTTAGAAGTTTAATTGCAAGATAATATATTGATAGTTTTCTTGAAGGCAACAATAAAATGATCTTGAGAGAAATAACTATTAGAGGAAGTGTTGTTAGACAGACAAATGAATAAATTAAAGGGTAATCAAAATAAAAGTTTGGGTTTTAAGAGAAAGAGTTTAGAAAAATGTTATTTCACTCAAATATTAAACGATTGAAAGTTTGAACGAAGATTATTCTAACTTTTAAATTAAGCAAGCAAAAAGTTTTAATAAAGCATTGAAACAATCTTATCCTGAATTTTTTAAGCTAGGTTTTTTGTCGATATTCTTACTTGAAGCTTCACTATTGGTGATGTTTCTAGATGTTTTTAAAATGTCTGTGAGTCTAAATAAACGAAATCTAATTAAATAAATTATTTTTAATATCAATAAAATGTCTGTCAATCAAAGTGTCGAAGACTTGAATACCGAAGTCTTCAATAAAACGATCGATAGTTTAAAGCGTGAAAATAGTTGTCTCAAAACAGTATTGATTGAAATTAAGTTACTTTTGAATAAATACAGACATTTCGTCGAAAGGATCGAAGAAAACGTTAAATTAAATTATCAAACGTTTGGTTTAATTAATTTAAGAGAAGAGATCGATGTCTTGAATTCAAACCACAATAAGATGTGTCTCTTCTTATCGAATGAATATCGAGAGAAACAATTGAATCGTAAGTTGTTTTTGAAATTATTTTTTAATTTTACAAATTATTAGTAAATAAAACTGGTTTTCAATTATCAGATCAAACATCTGTTATAAATATTAACCATGTTCATTTTGATGATCAACGGATTGACCAAAATATTGATCCAAATCCAGAAGAATGTTACGAAACAATTGGATTAACAGATAAGTCAAATAATTATCAATACTTTAATGAAAGTGAAGATGAATTGCAATCACAAGTAATACACAATTCAGATATTGTGAAGATTGAAGTCATTTCTAATGATAATGAATATAATTTTGGTATTATTTGTCCAAAAATCGAAACCATTGATCAAATCGAAGAAGTCGTTCCAATTGAACAAACATTTCAACCGACAATTATTACAAATATTGACCATAATTTAAATGTCACTCAATTTAACGATACTTTGAATGAAGTGCCAAATCAGGTGGTAGTCATTGAGGAGGTGGACGACCACAATATTCAGGAAGAATTACAAAACAATAGCTCAGACATAAGTTTGCGACCAATTCTTCAACCAATGATAGAGCAAACAGAAGATGATAATTGTTTTGGTCTAAATTCTGATGACATTCCGCCCCCGTGTCTCACGAGTATAACCAGGGCTTCAGAGGAAATACTTAACGAAGACATTGAAAATGAATCTCAAAATGAGAGTCAAAATAGAATCGAAGACTTGAAAAATTTGAGCCATTCTTCAGATCAAACAAATGAGTCAATTATTAACAGTACTGAAGAAAATAGCATTGAATGCAATGTTAATAATTGTGATGACATTCCGGACAAGAGTCCAACTCCTCCTCATATTAAGGAAAATTCATTACCACAAGACTTTATCACCGATTCTGATCCAAAGCTAAAGAAAAACAAGAAAATCAGTGATAATTGCGAACCAAATATAGAGAAAGGAATGCTTCGAAAGTCGGAAAGAGTAATAGAAAATGAGGCCAAAAAGGAAGGGTATGTCTGTAAGTGTAAGGCCAGTTGTAGGAAATTTTTCAAGGGTCGGATGTGTTTGAAAGCAAAACCAAAGTCACAGAAAACATTTATTTGTGATATTAAAGATTGCAATAAAAAATATTTAAACAAGGTCAAATTGGACAGACATCAAAAGATAGCACATCCAAAACAATCCATTATTAAATCGACTAAAAGCCCGAAAACTAATATTAATTCAAATAAAAAAGACTTTAAAATGACTGACATTCGACCAGAGATCACAAAAGATGAGTCGATCCAAATTAGTCCTTCCCTTAAATCTCAAAGTACTAAAAGGGATGGACTCAAGAATAAGGAAAAGGAAGAGTCAAACAATAAGTCCAAAGATATAGTTTTGAAAAGGAGAGGGATTTCAAAGGATACCACTCTTGGAAACAATAAAAATGAGTTGAAAAGCAAAGAAATTCCAAAGGTTTTCAGTCATAAAGTAATTGGAATCTACCCGTGCAGTCAGGATGGCTGTCAATATAAAGCAGAGTCTTTGGTGCACTTGAGATACCATTTGAACAGTCACTCAGAGGACAGACCTGAAAAACAGATAAAGTGCTCGAAAATTGAAAATAACAAAAAATGCCATAAAGTGGATGATCTCCAAACCCATCCTCTAAGAGGATGTCCTCAACAAACAGCCGACAGTCCCTATATCTGTGACATCTGTCAAATAGACTTTGCGGGCAAAGAACAGCTTAAGTCTCATCGAAAACGATTCCATTCCTCTGAGACAAAGATCTCTTGTCAGTGGTCCGGATGTAAACAAGTCTTCAAAAATAGATTACTTTTAATAAAACATATGAATAGTCACGCATTAGAGTCAACCCATTCCTGTGATTATCCTAATTGTGGCAAAACATTTAAAACAAAACAAGGACTTAGTGTTCATTTAACACACCATAAGAGGAAGTTCGGTACTAAACGGAGGACCAAAAATTCTAATTATTATAAATACAATTAACAAAAATATAATAAATAATTACTTGATCACCCAAAATTGTTTCAAGTCTTATTTTATTAGTATTATTGTTGCATGTTCAATTATTAAACTGTTCGAAAAGCATCAATTCAATCATTTTTATTCATTCAATTGTCATTAAATGAGTTTTGAAACAATTATTATTATTATTATTCAATTATTGTTTATAAAACTGGACATTAAATATTAAACCTAGTACAGTCAAGGGCTAAATTGTGTTTTTCAACTTTACTAAATAATCAGATTATCATTATTTTGAAATTTATTCAATAAATGTATTAATTATGAAATTTTATTACATAATAATTTTTGTATTTATTAAGAAGTTTGCAACTAGAATACAATCATTTTTTGTGAAACACCTTGGTTGTCTCTATTATTGTGGTTTATTCAATAAATAAAATATTGGATCAGAATTAAGGCATAAAATTATTTTTATTGTGATGATTAAGAACTCGTTATTGATTAGAAACAAGGTGATTTCTATCAGATACTGCTGCACTGATTTGCAATTTATAAGATTAACTTGATCATTTTAACCTATCTCATAATAATAACTAGCTTTGATAAAGCCTTGATCAAACAACTTTGGTTTTATAAATAATATGAACTTTAATTTTTTTATTCAATCGAAATTAATTAATTTTACTTGATAACTTGATCTAATAATTTGTTACTTGCTAAAATAATCACCAAATGTATTATTATTGAGTGATAATTATTATTACAAAATTAATAACGAGATAAACATACCTTAATAAACAAGTTAATGTGATTCAGAATTTCTAGAAAAGCACCTGGATAAAAAGGCACGCAGATCATTGAACTGAATACACCATGCTGATTGAGGTGCAAAATATTAATTAGGTCATTCCAATGGGTAATTCTGTGATTATCACCAAATATTATTGCAATTATAGAACTAGATCCTTTTTGAATATCTTGGTATTAAAAGTTTAAACAAATCAAAAATTGATCTTTAATTTGAAAAAAATGCTTAAAAGGATTTTAATACTTTTATTGTTTACATATTCGGTATTAAATAATGGTTTGCCACCAAAAGACGACGGTATTTATTCTGTCCAAAAAACTACAGAAAATATAAATTAATTACATTTTTCAGGTTTTTATAATAAATGCTTGAAAACCATTTACCAGGACTGCCATCAAAGGACAGACTTCACTGAAGAGGAGATTGAAAATGCCAGGATCTATATTCAGGAACGCTTTCTGAGTTTAGATAAGGATAAGCCAACGAAACCACCTTGCAAGAAACTACGTGTGCGCAGGAATTTCAAGTGCCTGACCCACGAGGAACGAACTCAGGTTATGGATGTTATCAAAGTTATGTACGATAAGGGAATCATCGCTCAGTTCGCAACAGTTCACTGGAAAATTTGGGGAGAGGTTCACAAGTTCGGTGAATTTATACCCTGGCACAGGTGGTTCAGCTACGAGTTCGAAAAGAAAATGAGAATGATCAATCCTAATGTCACCTTACCATACTGGGTATGTTTAAGTTTGTTATGCTCATTTAACACTAATCCACTTGAAAATAGCTTCATTTTCTATTCTTAATTAGTTCCTAGTTCAATTTGTTGATAATTTTTCTTAAATATTGACCATGATCAAACAAAAATATGTTAGAGAAAAAAATAGCATTTTTATGATATTAAGTAAGAGCTTAGATATGATCCAGTAATAAATTGTAACTGTTCTAGTCAAACTTTGAGGAATTTGACATGCCACATTATTCGCTACTTTGGAAGTATTTCGGAAGAGCTGGCGATCGGTTCAACGATCACTGTATTGTCGGAAGTGTTTTGTCAAATATGACACAATGTGTGCGCCGGCAGTGGGCCTATGACTCAGTAATTCCGAGTTGGAATCCCATCGAATACATGGATTCTGTGCTTCAGAGGGCCAACACATTGTCCGACTGGTTCTCACTTATGAATGATCCACATTTCAAAGTACACCTCAGTGTTGGCGGTTGGAGTGGACAGATGAGTGTCACCGACGCTCCTTATGAGTAAGTCTTAACTTTGAAGTTATTCTATTTTCAAATTTACTAGCAACTATCTTGTGCATTCTTAACCATTCAAATAACCTATTTAATTAACAAGATAAATTGATTGTTTTGAATTTTGCAGTTCTATATTCTTCCTGTACCACGACTATTTGAATGACCTGGTATTCCTTAGATGGCAGTTACAGTCAGACCAGAATTTAGTGCCCGAATCTTATGACCAGAATATGGTTTTTGATTCGAGGTCACAAAAAATAAGAATGGCCAACTTGGAAAAGGACAAGGTCACTTTCTTCAATGTGTCTGTGCTGGACGTATTCCACGTCGGGTTCGGTGACCTTTGCTATATTCACGACGAAAATATTCGAGCAATAAATCAGTTGATATCTAATGAGAGGAATGAAATACCGGCCTCTTATCACAGACTACCCGACTATT
>JAQGCQ010000393.1:0-14940 GCA_034699945.1 Chamobates pusillus
ATAGTCCTTTTTCAGTATCTCTTTTATCAATTACTGTGAATCAATTAGAAATTCAATTATTATCATGATAAAAATTTGAATACTATGAATATCAGTGAGTAAGGGATTAATTTATTAATTAACGAAAGATTGGATGACTGATTGAAAGGAGGGGGAGATAGAGAGGTATACCTTCCAATGTTGGAGATCTTTTAGCCCTCAATTGCAAACTACCGACCATTGAATGACTGATGACTAACAGCAATAGAAGAGTGATATTCAGCACAGAATTCATTATTAGTTTTAATGTTCGCTCAGAAAGAGTTGAATAACTATTAAATTCAGTTCGTTTGAAGTGAACTCTTTTTATGAAAAATCAGAAAAACTATATTTTTAATATTTGTAGCAAATATTTGTCACAAAATCTGTTGAGGATTTTGATTGACATAAGAATTTTATTACAAAATTTTTCCAGGAATAAAGTTTTGTAAAAAAAATTCATCAGTGATTTCGTTTATTACGATTAATTATATGAATTATTGTTTCTTGGTCTTAGAATTTAACTGAAAAATTCAGATCTAAACAAAAACACAATTCTCAGAATTAATTAAAATGTTTGTCAAATTGTTTTGGATTTAAAAAATATATCTTTTAATCACAAATAATGTTTGAATCATTAAATTATTTATTTAAAAATTAAATTCAATAATTTGCATATTTATTAAGATCTTTGAAAATTTTCCAAAATTGAATAAATAATATGATAAAATTTCTAAATTATTAATAATTTATTTAAAACCTAACTTTAATTCTAAAGTTATTAACAAATTATATCAATCAAAAGTGACCTTGTTATTTTACATTCATGTCAATCAATTTTTACTGTACAGGCCTAAATTATTTTATGAACAATAGCTTTGTTTTATTAATACACATGTTTGGTGATATTAAAAACTTGCTTAGTTTTGCCCGCTTAAAGCAAATAAGACCTTGCTTAACTCGTTGATAGTTGAATTCAAAAAATGAATTGCGAACAAAATCGGGTCCATTTTCATAATTAAACTCATATTCTATGTAATCGTTGTCTTTGAGTTAAAACCTCTCATTTGAGTCGAAAAATGTAAAACAAATACCGAAGTCTTTGTTTCCATAAATACTTTCCGATTCATTGAATTCTTGGACACAGTTTTCAATTGGAATCTGTTTTGAGTCATATCTGGAATGGAGTTTTGACGAACAGTTAATCAAATCATTGGCTCTAATCTTAAGATTTTTCATTTGATTTGAACTCAAATATTTGAAAAATTCGCTTCTTTTATCAAAGGTTTCCTTCGGATACGGATATTGAGGATTAAATAAATACCAAAAATAAGGACTTTCTCACCTATTTGGATCTGAGCCCAAATTAAGAACTTTGAGAATATGTTCTTGTTCTTTTTCATATTTTCTCTGATCTTGAGCTCTGAAATATTGAATCACTTGACTTGAGTTGAATAAAGAAATGAATTTATTTTTATCGAACAATACATAAGTTTCGGTACAGAAACTAATCGGCGGTAAATCAAAGCCATTGATGTTATTATTGACATTCAGTTTGAAAACATACGGATATTCAAAGAAATCCAAAGTAACCAAAACTGAGGTATAAATAAGTAATAGAAAACACAACGCTTTGAACAGAGGTCATCACGGTCCATGGCATGGGGGGAGGGGTCTAGGGGAGGGTAAATGGTGGATTTTCTGACAAAATCCTAGGGTATTAGGGAGGGTAAAATGGCGGACAAAATGGCCGCCAATTTTAAAATTGTTCTAAATCGATAGAAAATCACTAAAAATTGTATTTTAAACGATTTTAATGATTTTAGACCCAATTAGATTCATAAAATCATAAAATAATTAGCAAAAAAGCAATTTGAAAAAAATTACACTCAGAAAAATTTCAATTTTTTGTCACTTTTTTCGCTTTTTTAGGTTGATAAATGAGCATCAATGATGAATTTGAAGGCATTTCATAATTTTTCATGAATAAATCTATCATTTCCAGCAAAAATCATCAATTTTGTTCAACAATTGTTCAAAAAACGAAAAAAGTGACCAAGAAATGTCACATTTTTTTTGTGTGTACACTTTTTGCTGAAAATTTTGTTGAATTTAGGTTAAATTAAGAGTAAAATGATATGAAATGTCGGCTTAACTACTCCAAGATTGTTGAGAAAGCTAATTTTGTCTGAAATTCGTGAAACAAAATTTTCGTTTTTCAAAATTTTCTACTCTCAAAATTTTTCGGAGGGGAGGAGTATACCTGTAATGTTAAATTTTTCCTCGAACCCTAGGGGGGGGTATTTCGAAAATTTTCAAACTTAGGGGGAGTATTCTGCCTATACCCCCCTCTGATGAGGTTTGGCTTTGAATGAACACAATATGTAATTCAAATTCAAAACTTTAATAAAACATTTCAAATATTTCAATACAATTAATGATAAGAATTTAAAAAATAAATCAAAGTTAGAAAAATTCTTTTCACAATATTAATATTACCCATTAGATTTTTTTGTGTTAAAACTAATTTAGTACATATTTTACCTCTCTCATAGTTATAAGAAATATTACAAATAATTTACATCACTTGTCTTTTACTAAGCTCATACTAATTCTGATCGAGAAAAATATAGTTATAAATAACAACCAATTGTTAATGAAAAATACTATTCTGTACCATTCTTATTCAATTTCAACATTGTTCTATATTCATTCATATTTTAATTAAGTTTTACTATATAGCCCGTCTCTCTCTCTCCCTCGCTCTCTCGCTTGCTCTCTCGCTCGGTCTCTCGCTCCGTCTCTCGCTCTCTTTCCCTCGCTCTCTCTCTCTCTCTCTCTCTCTCTCTCTCTCTCTCTCTCTCTCTCTCTCTCTCTCTCGCTCTCTCTCACTCTCTCACCTCCTCCACACCCACTCCTCTACCCACACCTACACTTTCACCCACACCTCTACCCACAGATTTGAGGCTTCATACATACAGACAAAAACACAAAATTGTATTTATTACGTTGAATGATAATTTATAACACATGAAATATCGATCAAATTTCCGACCAAAAATTAATAAAATATCTGTGCTAGCTTAATTTATATTCAAGCACAGGAACTTTTTTATTGATTATTTCATTGTGGTTTTAAATATAAACTCAAATAATAAAAATAAGCAAGATATAAACTCACTAAACAGCATGATATAAAAATATAATTGAAAATTATCAATGTCAAACTCATGCCAAGTTATTTTATCATGAATTCTATTGAATTCATTTGTGGCACCAATTTTTATCATATAAAATTCGAAAAACCCAGCCTCTTTTATCGCCAGTAAACTAAAGATAAAATAACAATATATATTATTACAAACAAGATCAATTTCATACCTTCGGTCGAAGTCTTGCTTATATTCAAAGTCTTTTCAATATGCTATTGATAATAAATCCAGAAAAAATGTTGTCTGATCATTTTGTGAGGGAATATAGACTGCACCTGGCTTATATTTTCTAAGAACAAGAGGAAGATATACATATTTTAGAAATGTCATTATAAACGCCCTTGGTGTTTTCGATATTATGACCCAATCTATTCCATTTTCGAGAGAATCCATCAAATCAATCGCTTCAGATATTATTCGGAAATTCTTTTCATTAGATTCCTTATAAGAAAGATGATCAAGGTAAAAAATCTCTTCTATATAAAATAAACTGACCTTCAACTGGTCATATAAACTACTTTGTTTGTGAATGCTAATTTTGATATGTCCATGCAATTTTTCTTTGGCTAATTGATCAATAGTATCAATTGAATGGGATTTTCTTGGTAATACCATTTGTGAGGAAATACAATCTCCAAATATTATTGAGAATATCAGGGTGAAAATGAGCCAAAATGTATATAGAATTTCAAATGACAAAATCCTGGGTATTTTCGAATAATTCATAGAATGTTTCATGGCGGTCCCAATAATTAACCAGCCAAGATAGTTCAATTTATATTTTTTCCAAACTCTAACAAAATAGGATAGGAAAATAGTTAATACCACCAAGGTGGCAAATAAAATTATCCAGATTAATGGCTCAAATGTATTGATTATCGATTGAAATTTGTGATTATACTCTGGAAGTGATGTAATGAAGGTAACAGAGCTAATGGTATGCGGATATGAAAAATGTACACTCTTGTAACGTTCCATGGTCAATGATAATTCTGATAAGCCAATATCTGCTTGCTGAAATTGCAAAAGCCATAAGATTTAAAATTTGTTACGAAGAGAATATACCTTGGTGTCCAATTTTCCTATAATACCAGTCCACGACATGTTTGGCAATAAAGTCCCCCAATTTTTATGGCATTCCATCAAAGTGTAGGTGAAGTTAAACTTTTCACTAAATGTATTCAAAACTTCGACTTCTAATCCAGTTTTTAATTTCAATTTATTATTAATTGACTCGAATTCAATAAACGGCGCTTCCTTTGTTGTAAAATAATTTTGACAAAGATAAATTATATCAATAATTTCTAACTTACATTGTTCACACCGATTCTGAGATTAGTTCCGTTGAGGTTTGTGGGCATTTTTATTTTGAAATCAAAGAATTTGTCTCATAAAGAAAAAAGGTGTTCCGATTTCAAATTTAATTTCATACACAAATTAAACATGGTATAAGGTGCATAAATATCCAAAAAATATTGGACTAAAAAATCGCTGTGATGAATAATTACCTGGTTATTTTTTCTTGCACAACTAAAGAAATGTTAATAACATCGGAACTACAAGTGGTATCTTGTTCAAATAAATTTTATTTTGTGAATGGATGTGAGATTTAATATTTTGATCAACAAAAAGAATACTTTTCAAATTTTGAACTAGATAATTTTGAAAAAAATTCATTTTTTGAATTGTTACCCATCGGTTTACCACCAAATGTTTCGTGAGTTTTGAAGAGTATTCAAAACTCTGTCAAATCGATTAAAGAACGTGTGGTAAACCGATGGGTAACAATTCAAAAAATGAACTTTTTCAAAATTATCTAGTTTAAAATTTGAAAAGTATTCTTTTTGTTGATCAAAATATTGAATCTCACTTCCATTCACAAAATAAAATTTATTTGAACAAGATGACCCTTGTAATTCCGAAGTTATTAACATTTCTATAGTTGTGCAAGAAAAAATAACCAGGTGAATATTCATCACAGCGATTTTTTTAGTCCAATATTTTTTTGATAGTTATGCACCTTATACCATGTTTAATTTGTGTATGAAATTAAATTGAAATCAGAACACCTTTTTTCTTTATGAGACAAATTCTTTACTTTTATGGAAAATTCAAATTATTTTCATTTTCATAAAAAATGCCTTTCTTAATTCACAAGATGAAGTTTATTTATATTCCTAATTTAGAATAGAATAATTGCAATAGAATAATATAGCACAAATAAGGAATTTTAGAATAAAAGTTTCTTAATTTAAAATATATATTTATTTTTCATTCATCAAACATTTTCTTTAATTTAAAATTAATATATTGATCTAGATAAGTATTCAAATAAAGAAAAATTGCAGAATAAATACTTTTTCAAAATTATTTATTTTATATAATAAATTCAAAGGAAATACATAAATAAACATGCATAAATAAACATTGATAAACTCCCATATTAATATTATGATTAATATTGAATAAAAATTATTGATAAAATGAAATATTAATTAAAATTTTGTTAAAAAATATTCGATCAAACAACTATTCTATGCTAATTAATTTTAAGGAATAGGGAAACAAATTAATTTCAATTACTTATTCGAATAATTGATGTAATATTATATGTATTGTTAGTGATATCATTTAATTAAAAATTTTCGATTATGATTCATTCTTCAATTGTCAGATTTTTCATCGTGTTCAAATCGTGTTCAAAATAGCTGAGCTTTTGGCTTATTTTTCTGGAAATTTATTTTAAGGCATTTTGGTTTTCTGACGAGTTATTTACAGGTATTTGGTTTTCTGAAGATTGATTTACAGGTATTTGGTTTTCTGACGATTGATTTACAGGTATTTGGTTTTCTGAAGATTGATTTACAGGTATTTGATTTTCTGAAGATTGATTTACAGGTATTTGATTTTCTGACCATTGATTTACAGGTATTTGGTTTTCTGAAATTAGACTTTCTTGAAATTGGAATGGAGCTTGTTTATAATATGATATTAGATGAATTCCATTTGTAACACCTATGATTATAATTTTTTTATGATTAGAATAATTGTATTTATTTTTAGAAAAATAAACAGAATTCGGCATATCAGAAAAGACAACTTTATCTTCTTTTTCTATGTAATCAAAATTTGTCTTGATATTTTCCCAATTTTCAAGATTTCTATTAACGTCACACAAATATACAATCACTTCATTAAAATACTCCACTGGTGTGAGGATATCTGGTGATAAGATTTTTGAATCTGGGCCAACAACTTCTTCTTTTTTGAGTAAATTCATTTCATATAAATCTTGTATTGAATGCTTCAACCAGTGATAGATTGCTACAGATTCAAGTTTGAATTTGGGTCCATTGGTTAAACCCAATATACTCTTGTATATATAATCAGTGTTAGTTAGTATTCGGTTATCTCTTCTTAGTCTAGGCGGATCCGAACAAACGATGTGTTTAACTTTGCTTATATAACTGTGGTAAGATTTAAAAATTCTTGACTTTTGAAGATAATTCTCAAATTCGGTTAGGTTTTCTTCACCCATCTTCTTTATTAATTTCAGTCCATCATTGAACTCATTAATGAGCTTAGTTTTAGTGTGATATTTATAATGAATATACTTGATTTCATAAAATACGAATTTGAATAGTGAACAAAAAGATTTTATTACATCATTATTAATTTTGTTGGGAATAGGTTGAATTAGTTGGAAGGCAAAATTGATGGCAAAATATGTATAAATATTGATATCATAATTCATATCGAATGTCTCTGTTTTAAGTTTTCTGATTTCTTCAAACTCTTTAAGAGCTTTCTGCATAGAATCAATTTTGCTTTCATCAATTTTTGGGAGCTTTATTTCTGCTTCATTATTCGGATTTCGGACTTTGAAGTTGCCTTTACGTTGATTTCCAGAGAATATAATATTGAAGTCCACTTTGAATTTTTTTTGAGTCAATGTCAAAAGTTTTTTTGTAAATTCAGTAGATGAGTATTTCACTTTATTTTTCGAGGATTCTTGAATGTCACTCATATTTTCAAGCAGATAACTAAAAACATCAGAATGAAAATTAGCAAAATAAACTGATACAATTACATTAACTGTTTGATTTTGAGGAAAAGAATCAAGATCCAATTTACTTTTATTATTTGAGAAAAGATAATGATGAAATACTATTTCAATGTTGAGTATTTAAAAAAATCATTAAAACATCAAGTTGGACAGAATCAAAAGGTATTTTTTACAATAATTCCTGGTCAAAATGACGATTTTAATGAAATTTTGAATTCTAAAATAAATAAAAGGTGTAATTTTTCGTTAACAGATTAATCAATAAAACAATGAATTTAAAATTAATTGAAAAAATTATGAATAAATTGAAATATTACATTGGATAATATCGCTAATTCTCTTGCCGTGAAAAAACTGACGTAGCCTTAAAACACTGACATCAGCCGTCAATATCTGACAGCACGTGATTATCACTTCTTATTAAATTACGAAAAGGTTAACAATGATTAACGATATTATAACATGGCTGGTTTGAAGCAAACCTATATCTTCACTACATTGACTGAGAGTAATATATATCTTGCCCAAATTGAATTTCAAAATCTCGTTCTTAATAAAAGAATTCTGATTTGACCTTACTAATAAAGACGTCAATATAAAATAAATTCTTGAATATCTTGAATTATATTTAGCCGTTGTTAACAAAAGAATCTAAAAAATTGTCGTTGTTAATAAAGAAATATGAACGGAAAGTTGAATTTTTGACCTAGAGAATTTTCAATTTTCCCATAGACTTAACATTGACCCCCCTCCATAGACTTAACATGGGGTGCCTTTTATTAGTAACGTGTGCGGGCGGGTGGGCGGGATAAACGACAAAACCATATACAGTCCTCCCCCGGTTTGGTGACGCCGCATTTAAGAGAATCCTCGTTTTAAGAGAGAGAAAATCATAGCACCGGCAGCTCTTATAGACTCTTAATGTTAAAATACCCGGATTTAGAAGAATCGGATTTAAGAGAAATCTCGGTTTAAGAGACTGTAAATTAGCACCAAAAGTAATGAAAGTATAGGGAAAACCTCGGTTTAGGAGAAAAGTCACTTAAACTGTAAATTATTTATAAAATATATTACATATTTTTGTTTAAGAAATTACTCAAAAATATTCAAAAATATATTCAGTCGAAGTAATCAATAATTTCTTAACAAATTGTTCAAAAACAATCAAAATTCGCTTAAATTAATGTTTTAAACTGAATTTAAGGAATTGTTTTAAATGAACACTAAATAAATTTCATTTTTCAACCCTCACTTTAAAAGAAATCTCGGTTTAAGAGAACAATTTGGTCAGCACCGCAAATTCTTTTAAACCGAGGGAGGACTGTACATACATACATATACATACATGTATATACATACATGCATATGTTTAGTATATTACAGTGCTTTGATATAAGAGAATTTCATTTTGAGAGTGCAAAAAATTATTAAATTATCAAAACAAAAAAATCTTTTCCTAAATTTTAATTTAAAATATAATTAATTGAACAAAACAGAATAAATCAATCAAAACTAACAATTATCCTTGATTTTTGGATCAAATTGTGTATTTATAATAATAATAGTCACATTTTATATGTATTTTTTCTTATTTGTCAATTTGATATAAGAGAGAATCAGATATAAGAGACAAAATTAGCTTGCACCTTCCATTCACTTATATCGGAATAATACTGTATCAGTTTATACTTAAACTTTATGATATTGTGACAGGGTTTTTCTTATTGCTAGGTTTACTTGTGATTACTTGGTCATTCTCTCATCTTATTATCTTATCCCCTTTGAGTTCAATCATAGATAAGAGCATCATTGCTTTCTGATTAAGTAACATAATATTCAATAAAAAACCTAATTTAAAATATACATTTCCCCTTTACTTAAATAATGTATTGTATTATGTTCTATCTAGATTAGTTTTATTTTAAAGAGAATAGCATTCAACTTGTATTTTATGCTTTTCTTTTTTTCTTATTTTGTAAATTATCGAACCTATGGAAGAGTAAACTATAATTTGATTCCACCCTGACTAATTTTAATTCTCTCAAAAAACCTATCACAATATATAAATTAAATCAGTTTTTTTTTCATTCCTCCACTATAAGTAAAATTCGACATAAATCAATTTTTTTGGCAGCACCATTGAGTGGCTTATATCGAGATTCAATTGTATAATAAAATGAGTGTCGGATAAAGCATTGATATTTGTTAGCGTCAACCTGAAACTCAGATACTCTTATTTCATTCTCTGAAATAAGAATTTTATCGTTATCTCAACTATTTGTTCAATGAATGTCTTAAATCATTTGTGAACCTTTTCTCATCTCTAAACATATTTACCTCTTTATCAATAGTTCAGTCAATTATAATCCCAGTTATTATTCATATCCAGAGCTCAGAGTTCTCATACATTAGTCAAATACCTTTATATACATAAACTCACTAATAGTTTCCAGCATTTTAGTAATCATTGCAATCACTTCATGTACTGACTCTTATCCAGAGTCAGTGCAAGCAATTGATTGCACTGACTCTGAGCCCATTCCAGAACAGTCTCAATAGTAAAGACTATGAATAGTGAACAGTACTGAGTACAGGACTAGAACATTCTAGAACAAATACCAAACTGTATATAAGCCTTCAAACTTCCCATACTTTCAATCAGTTTTGTATAAGTCTTCGGACTATAAACATGTCTTAAGTTATTATAAATAAAACTCTATTTTAAAGTCAATCAAAGTCTATATTAATTGTGTCTTATGTGCAGTGCTTTTAATATGTGGTTCTGACCGTAGACCGAGCCGTTTATTGTAGCAGCAGGTCTTCTGGTCTTCTTCTATATTAACCAAGGACAAGTGTCACTTCTTTGAGTAACCGGTCCTTAGGTTTAAACCCTGTCCTCTAAGAAGTGTATAATTGCTGGTCACGAACTACAATTAGACCGCCCGTCGGTCTAACCACTCCTCCTCCTCGGGCACACATATCACACATTATTACTCAATGGGGAGATAAATTTGACCACCGATATGCCTAACTTGAGGACTAACTGTATTTAATTGACTAGTATTAAGTAATGAGTTTTTATTCATAGCAAATAATTTTAAAACAAGGCTTGTTTGAAGCAAACTAATATTCTCACTACATTGACTAAAAGTAATATTTCTTGCCTAATTCAAATATTAAAATCCCGTTCTTAATAAAAGAATTCTAATTAGAAGTAACTAATATAATGTAAATAAAACTTTAATATCTTAAATTATATTTTGCAGTTGTTATTAAAGGAATACATGTAAATAGCCGTTATCAATAAATAAAAATGAACATAAAGTTGAATTTCTTGACTCACCCCCTCACATAGACTTAAAATGGGTTGTCTTTTATCACTAACGTGAGCGGACGGGCGATATAAACTACAAAACTATATACTACATTACTTTGTCAATGTAGTGGAAATTGATAAAAATTTTCATTCCTGTTTAATGTGAATTCGGAGATTATTTGTGCAAAGAATTAGATTTGTGATCAACTTAGGATTAGCTTATGGTAAAATGATGGATATCAACTTAACATTATAAAACCTATAGAACAGCCTGAACAGCAGAATTCGTCAACTTATCTATAACAAGCTGGAAATCAGCATTTCCATATAATGGCAATTTTTGTATAGCTTTTTGAAAACCCAGAGAGAAGCTAACTTGAATTTTATTTCATCATTGTTGGAAATTTTCAAAAAAATCAAAAAAAAATTCAAAATTTTCAAAAAAATCCAATTGTTTTCAAAAATTTTTGAAAATTTTCACCCATTGTTCAGAAAAATTTTCAAAAGTGACACAAAGTAGTTTATATATATGGCAATTTTGCAAAGCAAAAATTGCCATCAAAAATGCCTATGGAAGGGCTGATTGTTGTAAGTGCAAGCGATTTTGAAGCATTTGAAGTCATTATTTAAGGAATTAAATTATGAATTCAACAATGTTAGTTAAGATGCGAAGGGTTGAGTTTTTAATCACTATTAAAATACGATAGATTTCACTTTCGAAGCTTGAATTCAAAGATTGAATAGGTTTTATGAGTGAAAATCTAAATATTAATGAGTTGAATATGCTGCAGAGGCTGAATTTCCTCTCATTAAGCAAAGCAAAAAAGCAAACGCTTACCTATAGGATATCTCCTATCGTCGTGTGTTATGAGTTCCCATTAATCTCTCATTTAATACATTTATTTCAAAAATATATTTGAAAGTGACTGTCACTCGAGTTATATTCAAATTTTGAATGTTCTAGAATATTGTGGAAAAGCAATTAAATATTTTTGTTTAAAAAATCCGTTTGTTATGAACTTTTATTAGAAATTATAATAAAATAGTAATTTTAAAACTTGGTTTTTCATTAAAATTGGATTTTAATTATGAAATTTTGTTGGTGGTTTATTTAAAAAGCAAAATAATTTCTTCTAATAATAAAATTTGAGTTTTAATTTGATTTTCCTTTAAAATTGAAATTTTCGATTTTGTTGACTAAAATTGATTATAAAATATGATTTTCCCAACATAAATCACTTATAATATTATTTTGTTGCAGCAAGAGATGAGGGTTGAGCTTGGTCAACCAATACTGTCACAGAAGAGTAGGGATCAAGCCATTAACCGACGGAGGACACAATATTGAGGCCATGAAATGAGTGACAAACAGTTTAACATTAAAACAAATGATAACTTTATTAACATATAATACAAGTTAAATGTTCAAAGACTGAGAACTGAGTGTAATGAGAAAAGTGTTGGGTTTGGTTTATATGAGTTTTGGAGAAGCGCTCGATCATTGAGTAATCAAGGAGTTGGCACTTAGGAATGTTCTAGCAAGTTATATAATCAATAGAAGGGTTACATTTGTTGTAATAACATTTAAATTTGCATTATATGGAGTCTATGGTTAAACATCAACAATAACATTTGAAATTAAGAATTTTAGCAGGATGATATTGAAAGTATAGTTGAAGAGATGATCAAAGTAGGTGATCGTCTCAATTTATCCATTAATTATTAATAATACATTTTCAAAGATAATGTCTTTATTGCATTTAAAGATTATACTTTAGATTACAATTGTTTCACTGAAATATAACTCATTGAGCTGAGATATCTTATTATCCAGGTCAACACCCAGTACTAACATTGAAATAACGATAATACATAATTAGTTGAACAATGACTATATTACATTGAGTTTTTCTATAAATTAATTCAATAATATTGACATCAAGATGACTTAAACCTGGGCAAAATATGTTGAGTGCCAGTGCTCTACTCATTGAACCATCAAGCTTTATGAACATGCATTTAATGATGAACTATCGATTAGAATTTGTCATCTCAAAAAAGCAACAAGTAGCAAGCAGATCGAATTTCTTTCAATAATAATTTGTAAGGATTCAACCAAGGTACATTTTAAAACCAGAATTCTAACGGAGACACCTGGTTGGTGAATAAGATTATAATCAATAATAAAGTTTAATTCTTCTGTTCAGATCAGTAAAAAATTTTAGGTAAAAAAGTTTTATTTGAATTAATTAATACTAGTCTCTCTCTCGCTCTCTCTCTCTCTCTCTCGCTCACTCTCTCGCTCTCTCTCGTGAGCGAACAATTTCTGAATATTTCAGCAAAAACAAAATATTTAATTTTTAAACTAGATATTTTTGAAAGTGTTTATTTTTCAAAGTGTTGCCAAAAGATAACCACGAAATTCTTAGAGAATTTTAAATTAAATTAGATTAAATTTATAACGATAATCATATTTCATGTAAAAAATAGAAAAAAGTTGTGTTGATAATTTTAGTTGAGCTCCAAGAAGTTTTGTTTTTGGTTAATTTTTATCTTGCTTAATACATTTCAATTTAAATAAAGATAAAATTAGAATATTTGGATAATCTTGAAATATTTAAAGAGCTTGAATATTGTTTATAACATCATAGTAACCAAAACACCAAATATAAAGAGTAATTCGCACTGGACTAGCTCAAGCAAGTTTACCCCTACTTATTTGATTAGGACACGTACTCGCCAGGCAAACCTAACTTATTTGAAGTCTGCCACATACACACTCTTAAGCAAGGAGACTTGGCTAAGTACTTTGCGAATTCAGCGAACTGATGTGCTTGACCAATGTGTGCAGCGCTCAAACTCTATCGATGAAGTGAGTATCGCTTGAGTACTCGCCAGTGCGAAAAAAAACGAAGAACAACTAGACTAATACGCAATTCGCACCTAGACTTATACTGAAGTGTGGGCCAAAAAGTTGTGCAGGTCTTAAACAAAGGCCTCGAAGAATCTAAAGGTCTATCATATAATTTGTGCATTTCTCATCTTATAAACTTTGATATGCCCCGACCATTATCTTAATTTCTGAACGTATTTTATATTGAACTCATGACTCAATGGAAGAATCACTTCACACCATTTTGGCCCACAAACTTAGTCTACATTGCTTGAAATTTTGATCTAATTGTACTTCGTTTGGTTCGCACTGACCAGTATTCAAGTCCATCGCTGTATGGATGGCCAACGTTTGCCAGATTTTAGGAGCATTATTCATGCGAAAATATTCCAAGTGGCAATCATATTCATATAAATATGGGAAAATGACAATGAATTACACAAGGTACTCAATTAAATAATTGGCAATCCATACCTCGATGTTCAACTCCATCAGCTGTGCGTTCGAAACAAACATAACGAGTTTTGAGCGCTGTATGACTTTATTGATAGAGTTTGAGTGCTAGGCCCATTGGTCAAGCAAATAAGTTCATAACAATCGCACTGGAGTTAACCAAGTCCACCGTGGAGGGGTAAGCCCAAACCCTACGGTATGAAAAATTTAACATTACATCAATTGCAATCTCACCAGCTAGAGAAATATTTTGGTTGTAAGTTCATCAAGCTTCACGCAAAACTATTGTATATATATATATATATATATATATATATATATATATATAACAATATATACAACATTTCAAAAGTCACAGTTGTGAAAAATATTTCCCACTCGGGAATTCTTCACCATGGTAAACCTTTTTGCGATGAATTTGATATAAATTTATCATGAATTGAACATAGAATTGACACAGAAAATCAAAAAAATTCTTTCAAACTTTTTGCTTTCAAAATGAGTGTTATTGCTTAATTTTATAACAAAAACTTTATTGACTCAGGGCAATGTGACAACGCAATAGTTGGTGGAACTCATCTCAATTTACAGCCTGCTTTTCTTCAATCATTCCAAGAAATCGATGCAAAATCTCTGAGAGGCATCTCTGATGTTATGGACGAGAAGGCCGATGGATTCGTTAAATCTGACACAATTGTGTCAAATTCGATGAATCCATCGGCGCTCTCGTCCATAACGGCAGAGATGCCTCTCAGAGATTTGGCATCAATTTCTCGGAATGATTGAAGAAAAAGCTGGCTGTAAATTGAGATGAGTGCCAGCAACTATTGCGTTTTCATATTGTCAGGTATAGGTCGGAGGGGTCACTTTTCTGCTCTCCGATATCTCATATATCAACCCAATCGCTTCATTCCCCAACCCCTCTAAACTCTATATCTGGCGTGCTATCCCGATAACTAACCCATTAGTTACCGAAATAGGC
>JAQGCQ010000394.1:0-14939 GCA_034699945.1 Chamobates pusillus
AAATACAGTCCGAGGAATGGCTGACATAACCATTGGTTCAAAAAGAAATGTCTGATTAGAGTTCTCTTCGTCTCTAATTTTAACCAAAACTTTGCCGATATGTTTACCGCTCGCCATAAAACGGAACGCTTTCTCACAATTGTTGTGTTCATAAACGGTTCGATTCAAAGGTACGACAACACCACTCTTTATGCCATCTTTCATCACTTGCCATATCTTTTCTCTGTCTTTTACCATCTTTTTGGAAGTCTTATCGTTGACAACAAATAGATTGTCGACTTGAATGCTATGAAATGTCTTATTCTTTAATAATTCCGAAATATCTATAATTAAATAAATTGAAGAATATTTGTTACTCTAATTGAAAACTTACTCAAAATGGTATCTTTGGACAAATCATATTTTCCGATCTCAAGAAATCTGCCATTATTTGCAAGACATTCAAGACTTGCAAACAGTTTATCATCAGATAAAGAGTTGAGAACCAAATCGACGCCAAAACCATTGGTTTGTTTCAAAATATTAGTTTTAAAACTCAAATCTCTCGACGAAGAAAAGTTAATATCACTTAACATTGGAAACAAATTCTTTAAGAATTGTCTTTTAGAATCTGTTCCAACAGTGATAAATAGTTGACAATTGTAACTCAGACATATTCTAATGGCCGCCTGTCCTACTCCTCCACTTCCAGAATGAATTAAAACCTTTTCGTTTGGCTTTAGTTTACCCCTTATTATAAGCGCATAATAAGCCGTCGCATAAACACACGGAACGGTAGCCGCCTCTTCCATTGACCACTGCTCTGGAATTGGCCATAAAAAGTCATTTTCACTGACGATACAAGTTGTTGCCAAAGCTCTGGATGATACCATTCCCATCACTCGATTCATATTCTCATCTCTTCCAGAAAATTCAAAACCAATGAGGCATTCGGTGTCTCCTGAGGGCGATTCCGTCTGAAGTCGACCTAAAAATTCAACATTTTTTTCCATGAATTAAAGAAATAGTTTTGGATAAAATAACTGACCGGTGGCTAACATAATATCCTTGAAATTAAGAGCCGAATAATAGATGTGAACCAATCTTTTGTCTTCTTGTCTAACATTCGGCCAATATTTGTGTTGACTCTCAAACCACTCAAAAGTAGACAAATCTCCTCTATTTCTCAAATTCAGGAAACAGTGTTGGGTTTCAACCAATTTTGGTCTGATTTCCATCTGATTAAAAGAGTAGTGGCCAACAGTCCCGTCTTTGATAACATTAATAACCAAATTTCTTTTGATTATTTCTGATAATTCGATGTTTGCATCACTCAAATCATCCAAAATATTGCAATTCTTATTATCATTGAATACTTGCAATGCTTTGATTCGATGTCCATTCGTTTCTTTCTTCAGACATCTGATGAAACCCAAAAGACCCTCATTATAGCCATTAGTGATTAGCCATATATTGATGTCTTCGGGTTTATCCCCAATTTGTTTGAGTTTATGACGCAATTCTTGAAACCAATCCTTATATTCATTTGTAAAACGAATGAAAATCTGTTTTTCAACTTTCCTTTTCTGATCTATTTTTCTGAAGAGTAAGGAATGGTTGGAAAAGCAGTCTTTTATATCGGAAACCAATAGAAATCCGTGTTTTATAGCTTCAGAAACAACTAAATCCTGTCTTAAATCATAACTTTTGAGTTTGAATTGAGTTTTTATAAAGTTTTCAGCAAAACTTTGTTTGTCTTTTAATAAAACCAATAGAAATCCATTTGAATTGAGTTTTTGCCAAAAACTTGAAAACAGAGATTTGAATTCATAATTAAATTCTTTTTGACAAAGACTTTGATCCTTAAAGATAATCAGATCACTTGAATCAATCTCTGGTCCAATAATAGAATCGTTTAGAATATATCTTTGAATTTGAGGACAATTATCTTTTTCTATCGATAACGAAGACTCAATTAAAGAATATTCTGTATTAAAAAAGTTTTGAAGAATAGCCATCACCGGTGAATACATAAGAATAGAGCTGTCGTTGATTTCAGTGATTTTGAAGGTTTTATTGTACTTCAATTGACTCCTGTTTTCCAAAATCAAATTCATTTGCGATCGAAAGAAATTTTTGTCTTCAAAACATCCATACATCAGATCATTGTCTAAATTGTTGAGTAATTCGTTGGATTGACTCTCATTTAAGTCAATTAGAATTCTGTATAAAATTTTTGATTCTTCGGGTATTTTATCGATTATTTTCGTCTCAAAACCAGTCAATGAAAAGGCTTTTTGGTTTTGAATCAATTTTTGTGTCAATTCGTCACAAATTCTTTTGTAGACTAAAAACGATTCTTCGTTTTCATAAATGAATTTCTTATAAAACGGACTGAACTCAAAAGTGCTGAGCGCCGGCTTCGTTGAGTTTATGTTCCTTTGCAATGGACTCGCTTTAATGCCACGGATTTCCAATCCATCGGTGACTGTAATACTTAAGTCTGGATCAAAGATAGCTTGGAATTGGTTTTTATTTGCTTCAAAGAGAGCTTTTGGGTCACAACGGATCAGATCGATACCCACCGGAACCAGAAGTTGTTTGGTTTTCATTCCTAAAATACTTGTCTGAAGAATACAATCGGAAAATGTGACCCAATTATCATTCCATTCAATATCTGCCGAAACATATTTATCACAGATTTTGTGCGACTCTGAAATACATCTGAAATTTGGTCCATAATTATAACCTCTGAGTCTTAAAGTCTTATAAATATCTTTGGAATTAAAGACAATTTGTTTAGAATTTGATTGATTTTTTCTATTCTTCTCATCAATTGCTTGGATTTCATCGAAAATCGGTTTGAATTTCAATTGATTGGCTTGAATTTCAGCGATATGTCCACTGACCACAATTGTTCGGCTGTCAATAATATCGAATCTACCCGTGAGCTCATCAAACTCAACGCTAAGCATAACTTTTCCAGTGGTGGGTATAGGAGTTGCGCGGAGTATCTTAACATTTGTGAACTCAACCGCAAAGCTCTCGAAAGGAACTCTCTTAATAAAAGCCAACGTTTTCCAGGCAAAAAGCAGGTAAGCAGTGGCCGGCACTAATACCTTTCCATCTATACAGTGGTCTTTAATATACAAATCTCTCGGATCCTGAAAGTAATTCAGTTTATTATCAATCATCGGATAATTAAAATGTTGAAAAGTAATAAATAATTAAGTTTAGACTACCTGTGCATAAGAGTTAACATAAAAATTGATTCAGAAAAATAGGTTATTCCTTACCATTAAATCAATTGTAAAGGACTGGTCTTCTTTGCTATTGAAAAAGTTGAAGAAATCGGGATATTTAATGAGTCGGTATTGCTTTGAATGATCCCATTTGATAAATGGTGACAATATTCTGGTCCCTGTTGAAACAGGCTCAGTTACAGCAGGGTAAAGCTTTTCAATTTTCAAGTTAAAGCCTTCTGAATATAATTTGCCAAAACTTTTTAATAAGACTTCAGAGTTATTTGTGTTTCTTTTCATTAGATTAATGTAAGAATATTTGTCACCAAATTTTTTGAATTCCTTTTCGAGCAGACAATCAGCAGAGATGTCGACCACAACAGTAGTGTTCGGCAAATAATTGAATTTATTCGCCGAAAGCATTGGAAATAATAAGCAATCAATAAAATATTGACTACTAATATATTCAGAGTTTTCTCTTTTCTTATTTATTATCCATTTATTTGTTTTAATTGTTTGTGTTTTCAAAATAGAATCCAATTCTTTAGAAAGTGTTTCAATTTTTGTTCGCATTTCTCGATTGTTAACCACTTCTTCATAATATTCATCGAAAAACTTATTCAAATCTTTTTTGTTAAGTTTACCGAACTTTTTGTTAAGCTCTTTAAGTTGTGCCACTTGTTCAACAAAAATGCCGCAGTGGTAAGCAATTAGCATAGCCTGTTCCCCAGTGATAGCGCCGTCAGCATAAGCACTGACTATTTCCCCGCTTGAGTAACCGATAATATAATTGGGAGAGACGTCTAATTCTCTGAGTAAATCAGTTAAACCTATTTGTATAGCAGTCAACGATACCATTGAGTGAAGGGCACACTCTTTCAGTTCGCTCTCCTCTAAGATCTTCAATAAATCAATGTTTTTGTTCTTCAAAATAAGTGATGAATTTTTAATAGAATTAGAGATGACCTCAAAATTCATTATCTGTTTGGACATTGATTTCCATTGAGAGCCAATTCCCGTAAATACAAAACAGATTTGTTTCACATTTTCAGAGACTTTTCTGATTTCAGTTTCGGAGTAATTAAGAGTTGAATCAGAGTTTTGAGTGATTAAAGCAAATCCTCTGTGCGTTAAGGGTTGACAGCCGTTATTAGTCTTAAACGGATTGGCTTTCGATAAGTTATTAATCAAATGAAGTAAATCTTTAGTTATTTTTTGTGGTTTTTCAAAGAGTTTACTGAAAAAGTGTTGAACAGACTGTTGATTACGACCACACATAAGGACAAGTCGTGGATAAGAGAGATGTGTTATCGATGTGTTATCAGATTGCGCTCTGATTTTGGGTGACTTAAGTATAACGTGAGTATTAGAGCCTCCGAACCCAAAGTTATTCACACCGATTAAGTCTCCTTTAAATATAGTATTTTCATTAATGGGTTTCAAATACCCTTTGATTAGACTTTCAATGTTAGGATTTGGTCTTTCAAAGTGCAGGTTCGCTGGAATGACCTCATTCTCAAAAGCGAGTATTGCTTTCGTGATCGCACAGAGTCCTGAGGCGCCCTCCGTGTGCCCAATGTTTGATTTGAGTGCACCGATCAGTAAAGGCCTTTCTCTTTCTCTTCCTTTTAATGAATTAAAAAAAGCGATTTCATTGAGAAAAACAAATGTTTTTAAAACACTTCGTAAAAAACGTGATTTTTGTGGCAAACCTTTGATCATAGAGTGATAAATGGCTTTCATTTCGACCGGATCTCCGGCCTTTGTTCCCGTGCAATGCGCCTCCACATAGTCTACTGTCTTGGGGTCGAGACCACACTCTTCATACGTGGAGTCGATAACTGTCTTCTGGCGGCGCCAATTGGGAAAAGTAATGCCCTCTTCTTTATAGCCGTCATTATTAGACTTTACGTTAACCAAATTCGCGTAAATACGTTTAGCACAGGACTGACGCTCCACCACAATCGTGACGCAGGCCTCCCCTTTAGCGTAGCCGTTGGCCCTCTCATCCAAACACATGCACTTTCTGTCCGGTGAAATCATATTGAGTTTGAAAAAATTGTATTGAATGCCCGGATTGAACGATATGTTTACTCCAATAACTACGGCACGATCGCACCGACCCGTTCTGATAGCTATGAAGGCCTCTGCCAATGCCACTAAACTAGAAGCACAGGCAGCATCTGCCGAAAAGGTCGGACCCACAAAATTGAGTTTATTGGCGATTGTTTGCGACATAAAGTTCTTATACGCCGGCAGTTGTGAAAAGTCACGATAAGCTACCAGTCCTTCGTCCATATACTGGCCCACGAATACACCAGTGTTTGTGCCGCTTAACGCCTCCGGTAGAGTCCCTGCAAAACAGATGTAAAATATTAATCGTTTAAATTGTTTTAATGAATGAATGGCTACCGGAGTCACAAATTGCCTCAAAAGTAGTTTCAAGCATTGCTCTGATCTGTGCGTCCATATGATTGGCCTCATATTCACTGACGCCGAAGAAGTCTGCGTCGAACAGCTCTGGATTCTTCACTTTACTGCTCGACATCGGACAGCCATTGAATACTAGGAAACTCATAATTAATATCACGATTTTTCTTAGTGTTTATTTGGCCGCAAACCTTTTGGGTATCGGCGCTCATCATCAGTGATCATGTTCACTTTATTATACAAATTATCGCTGAACTCATCAATGCAATTTGAATCTACGTTCAAGATTTTTATCATGATTTTCATTGAGAAGAAGAATAAATGATTTATATTATCATAATTACCAGGATATCGACCGGAAATCCCTGAGATTACAATATCTTCCATTTGTTTGCTTTTCATTATTTATTTTTATTAATTCAATAAAAAGTTTTAAATAAAACTCTTTTTTCAAATCGAAAACAAAACTTTAAAACTTTGTATTCAAAACCGTTACTCAAAAAAAGTTGTTTTTATTACTAATCAATGAGATATGAATAACTCAAATGATGTTAATCTTTGTGCGAATCTTTGATTTGTATTTTTGATTTTGACATTCATTATGACATTGAGAGGAAGGGATTCATCAAAAACCCGAATTAAGTGAAAAATTTTCCTAATTATTCGAAAACAATAATTCGTTTTGAATTAAGAGCTCATCTATTTTGGGCTTCATTTGGGTTAACCCAAAATCCCGAGAATTTTTTCAATTATTCTCAGCAAAAGTCATGTTTTCAGATGAATATCTCAAACGAGTGAATGAATGAATGAATGGGTTTCTTGTTTTTCGTTTTGTTTTACTTCAATGAACACAATAATAGCCTTTAATTCATAAGAAAAGTTTTGCATTAAATTTTTGGGAAAAGTTTTCACTAAAAAAATTCTTTTGATTTCATGGTTTAAGAATCAAAATAATTATCACAAAAATGTCATTAAAATAAATATTTATTTACAAATCGAAAACTCTTATGGGAATAAAATTAGAAAAACTTATAAATTTATTTTAAAAATTCAAATGACTTTTGAATTATTGAAATACTGTTTATGAAAAATGACTTCTGGTTTATATTTAGATGTTTTATAGTATTTATCGTAAAATTTATACGAAAATTGTTCAAATTTTTTGCTAAAAATTTTATAAATTCAAATGTCATTCGTTGTGAAAAAGGTTGAGATTTAATACACTATTTTTTATTAGAAAACTATTTTATAAGAAGTGTGTGAAGATATGAACCGTTAATTTGAGGATTAAATTGAAATGTGAGACAAGAGTTGATTAAACTTAGCTTTGAATCCAATAATATTTTGGCTGTAATTACATTGAGATAATGAGATCAATTTGATAATACAACTTACAATTAAAGCCTATAATAAGCTTACTTATTGGAAGTGAAGGGTGAAATAATTTGCTTTTCAGAAAAATGTAATTTTGAGAAATTGTAAGAACACTTTGTTTTCTGAGATAATGAAAAAGTCAGCAGAAAAAGAGACAATTCATTTGAAATAAGCTTTGATTACAAAAAGTTAGTGACATTTGAAATGCAATCTAAAAAGAATTTGAGCTGAAATCAGCTCTTTTTCTTAAACACAACACAAGGGCTCACTCTTACAGACATTCATTGAATATATTTGTGAAAGTATTCCTGTAATTAGTGCTTAAAGAGTGAGTAGTTCTTTGTTGGAAGTCATTAGTAATCAGTGCTCTGAAACAAACTCACTGTTGAGTAACTGAATCGGCACTAAATTCTCTTAATGTTGGGTTAGACAACTCGATAGGATTACATGTACTGTGCATTAGTTTTAAATGCAAACCCCGTTTTTAAAATAAAAGGTAGGAGAAAGGGAGGAATGACCGAAAAATTTACACGATTTCTGAATTACTGATTAAATGATTAAACCATTTAATAGCTCAGAGTTATTGATGGCTGAGTTTAATCGCATAAAAATTGGGTTTTCTTAACATTTAAAACTGTATTAAACCGTAATTCTCTAATTATAATCGAATATTTCAATTGAGTCCATCAAATATATCAAAATCTCTAATAATTCATTGGAAAACATATTTCTATTGACTTAAAACCCCTGACCTCAGCCTTAGGTCACATTTATATACAAAACGAGCGAAAAATTAATGCTTTGATAAGTTGTCAAAGATTTGAATCGATGTCTCAGAAAAAAGTTATTTTCGTTAATTGGAATCACATATAAAAAGGTTTGCAATCATTTTCTCGTCTAATCTGTAATCGTATCACACGTTTAATACAAAATAATTTGAATTTAATTGAATTCATTTATATTGAGATCTTTTTTCAGAACTTTTTTTATTCTCAATTTAATGATAAAGTATTGAATAGTATTAGTAGTACTATAGTAGCGGATAATTTCATGGGACGGCACACAACTAATATCTAGTAATTATTGTCGTAATCATATCTTCAATTGTAGTAATGATTGACTGCTATTTCATTAAGTTATCAATAGTTTTATTTATAAGATATCATTAATAATAGGACCGGTTAGGGTTAGGGTCTCAAATTGGGTCGAGTGATGGGGAAACACATGTATATCATCTGAAAAAGTTTTTTCAATTCTTTGATTTTAATCGCTTTCTTTGAGAGAAAAAAATTTTGACATTAAATACATAATAATAACGATAAGAAAAATGTTATGCATTTGAAAATTGAGACCCGTATCGAAAAAATAAAAAACTAGATGAAAGTTAATGTTAACCAACAGTTTCATAAGGGACAGACACACCAACGCGAACAATAGAGTGATGTTTCGAAGCGATTATAATTTCAAAAATCATATGAAAAGTAAAACAAAAGTTCAGAACAAAAACAATAGAAGAAAAAATTGTTCGGAAAACTTGTTTTTCAAGTCTTCCGCAAAACTGCGAACATAACTATATTTTGAGATGAAATTCAATAAAATTTTAATGTTTTTAATATCATTTTGTTTAATATCTGTCCTCCAATGTGTTGACAGTCAGTGTGAGTTCACAACTAATCAAAACACAAATGGTTTTTGTACTTCCGATGAGTTCTGTTGTAAAGGCTTTTCTGTGAGTAACCTGTGCTCTGGTACTGATGTTTGCTGTTATGGCAGTTATGACTGCACTTCAGATTCAAGTGAGTAAATCATAAGCAGGTTTGATATGAATCAGTAGTTCCGCAATTGTTTGTTAACTCTTAGATAACTCTGATCAAGAGGTGGACACTCCCTGTCCGACATTTATATCAAGAAATGAATGGAAAGCACTAAATCCTAATAAAATTATTGGGAGTATAGGACCGGTCGAACATATATTTATTCATCACACGGATGACGGCAACTCATGCTATACTGATGTGTCGTGTCGGGTCAGAATAAGATCACTACAGAGCTATCATCAGCTGAGTAAAGGCTGGGCGGATATCGGCTGGAATTTTATGATAGGTATTCATATGAATGACATTCCGTTTTGATTTCAATGCAATACTTCAATGAATTACTTAAAAGGAGGCAATGGTCTCATCTACCAGGGCTTGGGTTGGAATAAAGAAGGCTTTCACACTTTGGGATGGAATCATAATTCGTTAGGGATTGGAATGATTGGCAACTATAATGACGAACAGCCCTCTGAGGAAATGTTGAGTGCATTACACAATTTGATCGCTTGTGGTCTCAAAAAAGGATTTATTGATAAAGAGTATAGAATACACGGACACAGAGATGTGAGGCGGACCGCCTGTCCCGGACATAACCTCTACAAATACCTACAAACAATGGCTCAATTTGAGGCAGGTCCTCTCAGTGCTATTACAAATTAATTTAAGTGTTAAATAAATATTTGTTTTCAATAAACAATTTTTGTTTAAAATAAGAGTTGTTTTTGCCTTAATTGGAGTCAAGTATTATTTTGACACAATTTAAGAATCGATTAATGTTGATCGATAGGTACTAGATGATTGATTGATGAAATCGATCAAGTCACTTCCATCTTCACAAGTAGCACTTATTTGCTTGTTATAACCCAATATCCATTGAATGTTTGCTGGAGAGAGCTTGATACAATTGAGAGTTGGCTTTATTCTAATTGAATTCTCCTTATTTTCTGCTAAAAAAGGCTGAAAATAGTTTCGATTCAAATCCAAATTTGTATTATTTTGAGAGCTATTTATTATTAAATGAATGACTCGTTTGAGGCCTTTCAGAGAATTTCTATTGAATTTAGTGCTCAAAATATAGTCTGCACTTAAGGTTAGCTTCATTTGTTTGGGCGCTGAATGACTGCTTCTGAACGCATAGTCTTTGATAGAACCAATTTTTGTGTTGGAAAAGTCGATTGTTGTTAGATTAACCAGGTCATTGAATGCGTCCGTTCCAATAGTTTCAATATAATTCAAGTTATCTAGGAAATTATTATTTAATGTTTTCAATGTTTGAGCAAGCACACCACTTACCTATTCCATTGTTAAAGTGAAGATCAGTTATTCTGAGCGTTTGCGAACTCAGAGCTTTGAGGCCAAAGTCAGGTATTGTCATGTGATTGAATGCAGTAATTTTGAGGTGTTCCAATTCGGTCAGGTGTCCGATCGCATGAAACACATCTGACCAGAAGTTGTCAAAATCGGTATCATTTATGTTCTTGTACAATTGCAGGTCAAGATCTTGGATAGTATCTGTAGTACCACTGAATATGTGGGGCGAAAATTGGAAGATATTATAACAATTGGAGATCTTTATTGTCTTAAATTTAATTCCATTCAATAGATTTGTTTTCAATTCTTTTGAATTACAGTTATTTACGACTAATTTATCGAAAAAGAAGAAACTGTGAAATATTTGATTCGTAATAATTGCAAAAATAGAGTCCAGTCCTCTGCTTCCTTCACAAGTGATATCTTTATCATTGGAACAGGTGCAATTAGTATCTTTGATGAGATACTGTGGTTGCGGACACTGACCACCATTAGTATAACAAATATCTGTCGAAGCGATCGAATAATTAAATAACAAAATTGATAACAAAATAATGACTTGAATTGAGTTTGAATTCATTATCATTATATTTATAGCGCTTTTGTGGCACTAATGCCGACAATTATTCAAATCGAACGGTGAGAACATTCTTGCAATAAAAACACATTTTATTAATGTTATTATTATATAAGTGCAGTACAAATATTAATTTTGAAAGATTATTCCGGATTAGAGATAGTATACTATCAATAGTTTCTCAATCGATATAATATTTGCCCATTAATTAAATGTGGAGGATATGTATTATCAAAGAAAAATCAATTAGCAATAAATGTTATCTAAATTTAGATAACTTGCAAATCCAATTGAAAATAATATATAAATGAGTTTTTTTCTCTCTCATAGAAAATACATTTATTATGAGATTCCTTTAAAATACTTTTTAAAAGAAAGCCTAAGGAATGATAACTAAATCTGTTTTCAATTTTTCAATTAAAGTGCTGTGAATTCAGAGCAAAATATAACTCAATCAGGTTTTTCAGATTCATTACAAACTATTAAAATAGTTTTTTCTCTTCTGTTATACTATTACTGTTATAGTAATATAAATACATCAGTAATCAGAACAGCCTTTGAGACTATTTGTGGCCCAAAAAAATGTATTTTAATTTCTAATTAATTAACCTCTAATTCAAATGAGGAGCCGAGCGCTGAATGAAAAGAAGGCTTTTTCTCATAGAAACTAAATTTCTTTAATGTTATATAAAAGTCAAATAAAATGAATGAACGCCTTATCTGTTGTCTCGGAGTCTATTGTTATTACATGTTATCAATTGAAGGAATGATAATTTTTTGTTTATTGACTAAAAATGGCCAACCATTCAATTATATTGAGCCAGTTTTGCTTGTATTTGAATAATATTCCGTAATGTCCTAGATCCATTACTTAATTTAAGAATTTTTATCAATAAGTTTGAGTTTCCTCTTAAAGACTGTTTTATGAATAGATTGAATAATGAGCTCTAATATTAAGTTAGTTCAAAGTGAGGGCAAACTCAATACAGACTTCAAGGTTAAAAAGTGCATTGGCAACGGCAGCTACGGATCAGTATACCTGGTCAAACAGAAGTCAGATAAAACTATTCATGCCATTAAGAAGATTAAATTTGACAGTAATTTAAAAAGACTTTCTTTTATAATTTTTTTGTTTTTGTACTGACTTTTAGTTTTATTCAAATTTTGTTCTGAATTTTGTTTTAAGAAATTGATGACGACTTCTGGGTGTCCGGAATCAGAGAGCTTAAGGCCTTACATAAGGCCAGAAGCGATTATGTCGTTGAATACAGGAGCGCATGGATTGAGAAGAACTTTCTTTGTCTTCAAATGGAGTTTTGCGACAATAATCTCAATGATATAATTAAAGAAAAATCAGAACTGTTTAAGTCAAGTGTCGATTACTATGAGTTCGCTTTAATTGATTTCTTTATTTCGTGCGAATTATTCCAAGAGATTATCGAAAGTCTAAACTTTTTGCATACATTGAATCCACCGATAATTCATAGAGATATTAAGCCCGAGAACATTCTCGTCTCTTATGTTATTAACCAAAATAATAAACAGTTTCTAAAGTTATGTGATTTCGGTTATGCAAAACCACACAACTTTAGCGGACAGTCCAACACAAGAGATAAGGGCAGCATTAGTTTCATGGCCCCCGAAGTCGGCCAAAGCAAGATCTATGACAGTAAGTCTGATGTTTATAGTGTGGCACTCATTGGCCATCACTTATTTGGTATTGAGTTTGATCGGTGAGTCTGTTCCTCAAATCAGATGAAGTCCTAATTTGTTTTCTCATTTAAAGATGGGATAAATCAATCGAAAAGAAAAATAAGTTGATCCAGTACAAATACAAACAATTAGAAGCACCATTTAATGACACACTTCAAACTAGATGGAGAAAAAGGCCTAGTTCCGCTCAACTACTGTCCCGTTCGCATGACTGGTGTCTGAATATTAAAGAGATTGAAGCCATCCATGAGTTCAATACAACGATAGAAATGATGAGAAAATATAAACAAAAGTTTTTCTACACATTTCTTATATGTAAAATGGAAATGAGAATGAGTGGTAACGGTGCTAATGACCAGACCGATGGAGCACTGCCTCAAATGAATGTCGATTCTCACACAGAGAAAAAATCAGAAATTGAAAATGAACAAGTTGAGTTGAAAATCGGTGACATCATTCAGATTACTTATGACGGCTACTATGATGTGATCACTCTGTGGGCCCTCTATGTCGGCACCGGATCTGCTATGTATTTGATGCCATCCAATGAAAATGAAAACAAATATCATTTATTAAGAGAAGAGTTGGAAGTAATCACACAAAATAAGACATATGTTGTCAATAATTTAGACGAATTCGCACAGACTCGAGGACTCGTCGCTCAAAATACAAATGATATTCAAAAAACAGCGGAAAAATTGTTTGAAAAGTACTCAAATCAAGATTTAAATAACGAAAACCATAACTTGAGAATACATTTCGTTACTAAATGTCGATACGGGAAAGGGATTTGTCCTAAAAAAGACACTCTCGAAGAGGAGACCACTATTTTTCAATTATAATAACAATTTAAGTCATATTTTCTCATTTATTTCAATAAAAGTGGACTCATTTGAAGTGAGTTTATGAAATTGGACCACCTTGATACGAATTAAACTGTTCCTTCAATTCATTGTAAAGATAATCACCCGGACATCTAGTGGTGGTGCCACTCAAATCCCTGTGTCCGTGCATTTTGGCCTCACTCTTGATTTGTCCGATATTAATACCGCAAGTGATGAGGTGATCCAAAGCATCTAGCATATTATCAAGTATACTTTCTGTTCTTTCATTCTGTTCGTTGAAATTTCCAATAAAAGCTATTCCGAGCGACTTGTCATTCATATTGAGTGTATGAAAGCCTTGCTTTTTCCAGCCAACGCCTTCATACACCTTTCCGTCCCCACCTTTTAATATAAAATAATTTCAATATTTGAGTGCTTTCGCCAAACAAAGCAATGACTAACCGATCAGGAAATTCCATGCGATGTCGTCCCACTTCTTAGTCAACTGGTGATAGCTCTGAAGTGATCTCACTCTTAGTGAACAGGACTCGTTGTCTGCACAGGAATTACCATCATTTGTATGGTGTATGAAGACATGACTGACCGGCGATAGGTCTTTGAGTGCATTCCTCGGCTTCAATGCTTTCCAAATCACTCTGGAATAAGTGGTCGGACATTTGTTGGTATCGGTGCTAGGATTCTCGGCTGAATTGCCATTTCAATTAAAATTTTTAATGATGAGCTTGATCAAATAAGTTCTTACTCAAGCAGGTGTTTCTTCCGTAGCAGCAGACTCCTTGAGGACACAGATTTGATACAGTCATTCCATTACAGCAATTGCTACTAGTACAAAATCCATAATATCCGTTGGCCTGAGTGTTCTGGCACTGTGTGTTCTGACCATTAATCAAAGTGAACGATGAAATGGACACAATTGAAACAAAAGTAAAAAATGTGATAAAACTCATATTCAACGCTTCAGTTTTGAAGTTAACTTATAATTAAATTAATTCTTTAAAAAAAACCTGGACTTAAATTTTAAATTGTTTTTGATTTTTGATACTTAATTCAAGATTTACTTATGTGTATAAATTGTTCACATTTTCTGCTCATTAATTAAAAGAAAGGACAGACAGATGTGACAATTGTTTTCAAATGTGACGCAAAACTATTAATATTATAACATATTTAAAGAGTATTAAAATAATTTATTAATGATTTCCTTTTGTTCTTCATTTGATGACTTATTTTTGATAAAATATCCCTTTCGTGATCAGTAAATGCCATTTAAAATAATTTAATATATATCTAATTGAACAAGTACATATGATGCTCCAGATCGTGTACCGTCTCAATCACGAAAATACTCCATAAAAATTCTTTTTATTGAAAACTTATTTATAATTCAAATTAAATTTAATAATACATTCAAAAGAAAAAAAAATCGAAAACTAAATTAAAAGGGACCAGCTTCAAATGAATTGAACTGTTCTTCTAGTTGGCTATAAAGGTAGTCCCCAGGGCATTTTGTGGCCACTTCTTTTGCATCCCTGTGTCCGTGCAATTTGTAGTCACTATTGATTTGACCGATGCTAAGACCACAGGTGAGGATGTCATCCAAAGCTCCTAACATTGAGTCCAATACATTGTCGTCGATTTGATTCTTTTCATT
>JAQGCQ010000395.1:0-14932 GCA_034699945.1 Chamobates pusillus
CCAATTTGTTAATTTTATCTTAAAATGTCAATTATTAAGAGTTATTTAAATTAATTTGTGACCAAAAACTTGATTCATAGCTTAAAATTGATTAAAAGCGACTAAAGTTGAGTTTGTGATTAAATTGACATTTCATAAATTGTGATTCTGGAAGGGGTGACACCTTTTCTTGATTACATTATATGAATACTAATCAGTTGCTGTAGTATTTAACTTCAATTTAGCGGTTGGGTGTTAGGGGGGGTTCATTTGAAAAGATGAAATTATAATTATAAATCATTTTAAGGTAAACGACTCCCAGTTTTTCTTTTGATTTTAACAAATCTAACCAAATTCTAATTAAGAATTGTGACTTGGTCAATTCATCAGTGAGTGTCAGTTTGATTGGGCAATTTAGAGCCCACTTTATGTTTAGTAAATCATTTTGTTTAATAAGTAGGAGAACTGGTCGTCTCAGGTTCTGATCATTTTCAAAATCACTGCTTTATTAGTGTTATTATTAATCAATTATATAATCAATTTATAACTTGATTTGAGTTTTTCTTTCACTTCAACAAAATCTTCCGATTTTCCCCGAAATGAGTGATGAAATCATATGACAAGAAATTCTACAAATTATTCAAAAAAGTGATGCCTTTATTGCGAAATCTGTTTTGTGTTTATATTAAAAATTAAAAGAGTAGAGTTCACTGAATTGATTGAAAACATCTTATTTTAAACAAAAATGTAGTGTTTTTGAAGCTTTCATTTGACTCTAATTTCATTGGCTTTTCAAAGTTGGAAGTAGTGTTTAGAGTAGTGTAAGAAGTGTTGTATCCCGTCCTTCAGACACTCGTATTGTTGTTATCTTACATTTTATATGAACTTATTTAAAACAGATTGTTTTGAAATATTCTTGCATAATATTCAAATTAATTAACTGAAAGCATCCAGGTTTTTTTTTTAAAAATTGAATATTGATGATTATCTAACTTCTGTGGAGACACCGAATATGCACTTTATTATGGAATGGAATGCAGTTGAGTGGGGGCTCAAAACTTAACGAATGCCTATTTAATGAAGAGACTGATAATGAGTTTATTTCTAGTAAACGGAGATCACATCACTTGAATTGATCACTAATTAGCGATTATTTTTTTCAATCAAACATTTATTTATTTTGCAATTTTATTATTAATACGAGTCCTTCAATAAATAATTATTCTGAAGGATAGCATCCAATTCTAAGCAACGCTTATAAAAGTTGTGTTAAAAAAAGTTTATTTTTCAAACTTTATTTATCAAAAGAATCAGAATTTCAATTTGATTTTTATCATAAAAGTTCATTAATTTGTTAAGTTAGCTTGATCATTGATTAGATGCACAAAAACACAGGCCTTGGGCTCTAATCTCGAAATAGATGTTCACTAAATAGTTTTTATATTTCAAATTAGATCTCAGGAAACGTCAGATTATTTGAGAAAAATCATTGTTTAAATGAGAGCCACATTTTTACAACTATGAGCACTGGCACAGCACTGGAACAGCACTCACTCTTAAGATGTTTAGTAAAGTTCCAAATTTTTAACTAAATAGAAATTACTGATAAAAAACAGGAGAAAACTAAAGTAAACCAATAAAAATGACAAATGTTAGTGTTGTTCCCCTCTGGTTATCCCCACTTCTAATTGTAACCACAAATGTTAAGCACTAATTCATGTGTTAATCGATTGAATGAAACCTAAAGACAAAGAATAGATAATTCTTTCAATCAATTACTTTGTTTTAAACCTATTTTAATCGTTCAAATAAATCAAAGAGAAAACCAAAATATTTGGTCTCTTTTTCCAAACAATTTTATTTTTTAGTACACGACTCTACTCTAGAATATTCTGATGGGAAAGAGCAAAAAAGTTGTCCAGTACAGTTTAGTTTATGTTTAGATGATATTAATAAATAGAGTCTTTGATTTGAAGACTCGATTTAGAAACTGACGACAAGTTTTTTTCAATAAAGGATAATAAGTAAGCTTTGGATGTGATGTGCAATGAATGGCATTGATGTGTAAATATAAAGAGGAGAATCGGGACACAACTCGTTGTATATTATCTGTTGTGTCGGTACTGCTATCCAAACAGTGATACCACTCGTAAGGCACGCACTGTTCATGTGATTCAACAGAATATTGCATCGATTTAACAGATTTTTGTGATTTTACTTCACATTAAAAATTGCCTGATTTTGATAACACTAATAATCACTGGTTTTGTGATCAGTTATCCTAATATTTACTTCTAAAGTGATATAAAACTATGGCTGTCCTCAGCTCTCAACTCAATTCAACTTAATCTCAACTTTGAGTTGAATTAAAAAAATTGATTTTAAAGTTTTAAACCAAAATGAAAGTGTTGGAGAAAATGAGTTTAATAATATTTTAACCTGGATAAAATTTATAAAAGTATTAAATAAAGTAACTTGCTACTTACAAATTTGCTTGATAACCAAAAAGTTAGTACTTACTATTTTGGACAAATTGGAGCTCATGTCTCAAATTCTTAACATTTATTTTTAGAATTATTGCGAAAAAATTTGTTTCGTGTATTTTCTACATTCATATCATTGAACAGAATTCAAATCTCAACCATTTTAGAGAATTCGCAATATTTCCACATTTTGTGAAATGTAAGTCACTTCTAATAAAAGATTCAAATCATAAATTTATGTTATTTTGAATGAATTTTAATTAATAAATTGACTGATATTTCAGTTAAAATCAATTCATATCATTATATTTATGGCTGAAGTCAAACCAATTGATCGCTGGTTTTTCTCACTCGACCGGAATCTCTCGTATTTCGATCAAAACAAATGCGTTCACAACAGTGACAGCAATGATAGCAATGAAGGTAAGAATCGATTATTATTCCCAACAGTAGTGCTCACAAACCAATGCTCTATTTCGCAAATAATATTACTTTTTATTATAAAATGATAATAAAATTGGTTTTCAAAAACAGTTTTATTGATGCCTTTCTTTATAATTATAACAATTAATAATTTAAATATATACAAGATCAAAGGAGCACAGAATCACTCTAATTATCGAATTATTCTCTTATTTTATTCAAGTCTCTCTCTCTCTCTCTCTCTCTCTCTCTCTCTCTCTCTCTCTCTCTCTCTCTCTCTCAATTGAGGGTCATTTTGATTAATCTCAGTCTGAGATGAATGATTTGGAGTGGATATGTTTGGAGTCTGTGCTATCTGGTGATCCTTTGATTCTTATCGAGTAAAATAATTAGGAATAATTGCACAAAAGGTGAAGTTTACTGTCATTTCTCAGTGATCTCAGAAATTCTCACCACTAATCAGATGCTTAAAGTTCAGAGTCTAAAGTCTAGACTTGTATTCATTTATTAATACCTCCGCACAAGTATTTAAAAACAAAATTGATGGTCAAAATATTTGACAGTAAATTGAGACAGGTCAAAGTAAAATTATTCAAAATTGTTGTTCCTCTATAAGACGAGGGGTTAAAAGTCCAGAAAATTCAAATCAGAGAATCGATTAATTGAAGAACTGATGAGTTGATAGAGTATTGAAATACTTGATTTGAGAAAAAGTGAAGCATTACTTACAGGTGTCATAAGATTTTTAACAAATTTGATCCGTCAATACCTCTGATATCATATTTGAGAGTCATATCACTAATATGTGAAGTGTTAGTCCGTAGATCAGAGTCACTGTCAGCTACTGCTGTGCATCCGATTATCAGATTAAGAAAACGCGTGATTTTTGCAAAGAGTTTAATGACTTTCAATCGAATTGAATATCAAATCAATTTTGTGATCAATTTTTAGTTTAACTTTCCGTCAAAAATGAGTGAATATTTGAAAATTCATTAATAGTTTTTAATTTTTCTTTGCAAACAAACAAAAAAGTTTTAACTGCAAAATGAACTTTCATTGGAATAAAAGGCGGTTCTAAATCGTCACCAGTCCTTACAGTGCTTTAGGGGTCAGACCTAAAAACCAATTCCAGTTTTGTTCGAAATCCCTCAGAATTTTAAAAAAGAGGAACACAAATAAGAAGTATTTCATTCACATTGAAGTGAAACTATAAAATGTAAAAATTTATTTTAAATATTTAAGTCGACAACGATTTTAGGATTTTAGAAGTTTTTGATTCAAATTATAGTTTTATTTAAATATTTTATTTATTAGTTTCTAATTTTGTTCTGAATATGAGTTTTAAACAAATCAAAGCAATCAGTGATTATCTCTCGATTTGATCTTCAATTGTATTTTATCTCAAATAAGTAAGAAATGATTTGAAATTTTTGGAAGTGACCGAAGATGTGTTCGGTAACTGCGGTCAGTAATAAGTCAACTGATTATAGTCTGTCTCTTTCGCCCAAATGGCGTCACTCCACTCCAATCGCACTCATTATTCAACGTAAGTCTCGGACTTAGTCTTAAGTTTTTCACCGATTCATACATTCATTTGATTTTATATAATTTGAAATCTGTTTTCTTTTGAATTTGGTTTATTTGTTAGACTTTACCTTGCTCATATCTTTTCGATTTATTAAAACTAGTCGTTTTGCAAAAGTGTTCATTATTTTAGTGGAGAAAAATAAACAGAAACTAGTTATCAAGGAAATATAAATGTCTTTCGATTTTCAAATGATGTCAAGAAAATTTGGTGCCATTTTATCATTGACTTGCATTTCCCCCAACGAGTGCTCTCATAGTGATCTATGAATGCTCTTGGTGGTGGTGTGACTGTGCCTCATAGATTTATTTGATATGACTACAAATTCAAATAATTATTGCAATCTCTCCAATAGATCGCAATTATATGAATTCATAATTGAATAAATCTATAGACATATAAAGTATAGAAATTATATAATAATATAATGAGAATAAGAGACGAAATCTAAGAGTCGGTGGAATTTCAATTGATTTGCATTTAAAAGAAAGTCATAAACTTTACGAATATCTGACAAAACGTGTTTAACATAAGAAATTCAATTCATTTTTCTATATATTTATCATCCCTTCAATTGAATTCAAATATTTTTATCGATAAGTTTTCAGACAGAATTCAAAATATTTTATGTAATTTTAAACTAAAATTTAGAATATATTTGAATAATGAATAAATGGAAGCCTTCTTTGTCTGCCTCTTCTGATTAGTTTTAATACAAATTTTGTCTTTAATTGCTTCGAAGAACTGTTTTCTGTCTAAATATACGTGACTTTTATTATGATTAGTCTGACTATTGATAACTGAGTTCTATAATAAAAGTCATATAATGTATACTCTTTGAAACGTTAGCGATAGTCAGTGATAGACAGCGTTTACACTTTCAAACATCCCATTCGTATGAGTGGTGGCAGAACTGGTGATATGCCATTTGATGCAAGTTCAAGGCTGGACAAAATCCTTAATTGGAGTGAGCACAATTTATCCCTTTAAACTTGAGTTTCAGTAACTGTTACATAAATCAGAGATAAACTAGTAAGTCTTGGGAAAACCATTCACTGTATTTTTATTTCCAAAGTTAACAATCATTCCGTTGTTTTGTGTAATATTTTGTGAATTTGTATCTCATTTTTATTCATAAAATTCTATTTTTACTTACAATCGAATTGAGAGCCAATACTAATGCAAACTTAAGATAAAATTGTTTGATGTCGTTGTTGTGGTTGTGCTGCTATGGTCTCCTCATTGACATAATCTTGGTCATACCATAGAGACGGGACTATATGTATGAGTCGTCTATTAAGATCTGTAAGGAATGTTCTTAACTTTTCTACTCAAATGTTCGCCAAATTTTTTGGTCAATTGATTAGAATTTTTGCGAACTTTTGACTTTAAGTTCAAAAAAATATAAATTTTTGATTAAATACTAATTTAGCACTCGTTTAGATAATCGTTTATCTTTTGTTTAATGAATGATTATTAATTTAACCAAGTTTGTTTTTTTAAAAATTGCATCAATAAAGGATTGCATTGAAAAAGCAGTGATTAAAAGTTCTATAATTTTCTATACAATCAAAGGGTTGATTACATAATGTTTTTTGATTTTACAAATCAATAGTTTTTTTCGAATTTTGTTTTTCGATAAATGAATTTCTCGATGTATTTGAGTTATCGGTCAAACATTTGGTAGAAGTGGTGTCGCTATTAAATTTTAATTCGTAAGTCAGAGCCAGAACTTGATAGTACACTATCTTCTTTGTTTTGGGGAGGGGTTCTACAAAGCTTTTCAGCGATTCTCTGCGTTCGCATCAATAACTCTGTTATCAATGTTTTTAGATTTGCGATAATTTCCCGAATTATAAAAGTTGTCACTCATTGTAGAGGAGTCGCAGTCGTTGCGAATTGGGGTCATGTTTTACCCGCTGCTCCTCCTTATCATTCGCTAAAAGTTTTGTCAAAACATTCAATTTTTTATCCGATATTATAAACTATTTATATATAAAGAAGCAGTCAGTGCTCAGTTGGACAGTCGGCCCTCTTTTCCATCAAATAAGCGGTTGATTCAGTGCTTTACTACTCCGATAATGACTTTATGTCCCAAACCGTTAAAGTTGGGGTTTGACCGAAACGACAGTTCTAATGGAAGACTGACTCAGAGAGCATACAATTACCAGCTTTTTATTTGCGGTAATTTTTAGATTTATTTAATAAAACTTTTTTATTAAAAAAAGTTTTGACGTTTGTTCACAAAAATGATTTCAATGTTTTATTTTGGTTTCGAAACATTTAAAAGTCATTTAAAAGTATGACAACATTTAAAACAATTAATTATAATAACAATTTTGAATAAAATTTCATCAATTAATTGAATTATTGAATTGTTCTAGGTGCTGAACATGAATCGGCAGCCGCCTGGTTGGCAGCAGCGACAGCGGCCAACACTGGTATATCGACAAAGAAACATGATTTGCCACAACCTCAACTCGTAAAGCCATTCAATAAGAGCGACCGCATCCGTCGGACATCAATTCTACGTCAAAACCCACCGACAATATCTGAAGCACTGGTATCCCCCACTTCGCCCACAGAGAAGAAAAATGTTCGGTTCGCCGACTCTTTGGGCGGACAATTAGAATCAGTCAAATACTTTGTAATATCACCACAAATCCGTCGCCGGCACAGCACAATGTCCACTCCTTTTATATATAATCAGTTTTATAATAAGGAGAATAACCAGAAATGTTCGTTAGTGCCCACAAATTTCTCCAATCCATCGCTGGGTTTTGATTTTAACACTAAATTAGTTGAAAAGTCAGTGCTCTTGCATTCAATCAGTACCGCAGAGACAACAGTTTATGGGATAATATCAGTGGTTAACCACAGTTTCGTCAAAAAAGTTTTTGTTAGATATACTTTCAACGACTGGAAGACAAACGTTGAGGTCGAGGCTAACTATATGCTGGGCTCACACGAGCACCAGACCGATAAGTTCTCATTTGCCATTTATTGTAAGCCAACAGACTTTGCACTGTCATCACCTGATCTGTTCCATCCGAGACTATTCTTTGTCATTAAGTTCCAAACTGGAGACGGAAGAGAGTTCTGGGATAATAACGACGGAAAAAACTATTGTCTAAACTTCTTGGCCTCCGATTATATATACAACCTTAACACTAAAAGCGCTGACATTCAGTTCTTCTAATCAGTCATTCATTTCTTCATTTTTATTGTTTTTCTGTTTCACAAACTTTTAAATTATTGAATCTTTTATTCAATTTATGTTTAAATTTATTAACTTTATGTGAATATAACAACAAATACTCTTTTTATTGAATTTCACAAAAAAAACATATATTTTATAAATGAAATCAAAAACAAATAAACAATTTTTTAATTATATTTTCATAGATTTTATTCGAATTGTTATTAAATTGAAATAAAATAATTTGAAAATACGTCTGAAACTGGTTTTTGGTTTTAAAGATGATTTGAATTAGTCTGAGTGGTCGGCCACAGCCCGAGCCACTGCTCCTATTCTTCTCCATCGCGAGGAAGCTGTTCAACAATTCAATGTTAGACTAAATTCATTGATACAAAGTATCGGAACCTCTATTAGAGCGGAAGTGATTCAAAGAAGTCAGCATTCGTATCATGAAAGAGGCCGGAACTGTAATCGTGTCCTTTGTCTCCTCTAACATCACTTCATTTCTGGTCGTTATCTGAATATCATTTAAAATGATTTCAATTTCAAGTCTTCAAAGAACTTAATTATAATTTGTTGACAATAATAGCAATAAAAGATAAACAAATGAATACCTCATCAGCTTTGATACTATCAAAGAAAGGCTCGTCATTAAGTGGTGCCCAAAGTTTGATATCATAATCGATTCCACTCGAAGCCAATACTTTAATATGAGATAACAATTGAGTTAATTATCGATTCAATTTTCAAACATCTCTTACTCGGATCAAATGGATGCGGTTGAAGACAATTGACCACATGATGATCGCCCTCCAGAATCATAACCAGTTCTGCGGTATATCGCGACCAAACGAATATATGTCCGCAATCAGATCCACTCATGACATAGTCGTCGCCCCAAAAGTTAGCCTCTTTTATCTGCCATCAAATGGTTTGTCAAAAGATTTCAAAAGTAATCAATGGATCAAATGATACCATTGTTCGCGCGTTTCGATGACCGGTATATCTTTGTTTTACGACAGGAATCGAGACATTAGGCAATTGAGACCTCTCGTAGTCTCGCTCTTCCTTTAAATGCTTGAGAACGTCATCAAACGAACGGAATAACTTATCACCGCTTGTGGTCGGAGCAGATTCGTTGTCCTCCTCTCCCTCTAATCCTAAATCGTTGGATATATTTTCGTTGACCTCATTGTTATCATCAGAATTAGCCATTTCTTCATTCACTTCTCTCGAGTCATGAAAAACGTCAGCCATTTCTACGTTATTGTCATTAGAGTTGGACTCTTCATTCATAGCAGAAGACAAACTATTGGAGTTCGAGGCATAAGCCGTCTCCACAGTAATCATACCACTGTTGACTCCTTGTCCACAATATTGTAAATTAACGACAGTATTACCATTTTCTTCACTTTCTAATTGTCTTTGATTTTCAGCCAAATTCTGTCCTAAATTTTGAAGTTTTTCAGCAAAAGTAGTGTTCGGAGCACTCGAATGACTATTCATTTGATTCGATGAATCACCGGATGTCTGATCTTCTAATGGAGTTTCACTTTCGTTATTATCACTGTTTGTGGTATTGTTCGGATTGGAGTCTGAATTAGCTGTCGGTTGTCTCTCACTATTGTCTGTCATTGTATTGTCATTTGATTGTCTTTGCGGTGAATTAAATATTCGGGTCAACACATCAGACATTCGTTGCATTAAATTAGAGTGAAGTGGTTGCGGACGATTCGGCACATCATTAGATCCAGATGTGCGCTCTCTTTCGGGTCTGGCATTGGGTCCGGTATCAGACCAGTCTCCTCTCACGCGCAACCGTTTCATCAACGGTCTACTCGAAGATGAAGCGGTCGGTGAAAGCTTTTGTTTTGTTAGACTTTGGGTTTTAAGCTGTTTTGATGAATCGCCACCTCCTCTGTCCTATTGGACAGACAATCATATGTTTAAAGATATAATTATTTAGTCTAGACTTACATTCGCTTCAAATAAATAGATATAATCACTCGAATAACTGACTAACATTTCCTGTGCGTCAGGACTATAGCACAGGGATGTGATTCTATGATTTTTATTCTCAAACGGTTCCGCTTTGAACAGAGAGACCATCGATGTTATGTAATCGTTTGAATGATCTCCTAATTAGGTTAGAAATATAGGGAAAGGGATGAGTCTAATAATATTGAATGAGTGATGAAATCAAACCGAGAGCGCGAGTGCTTAGCATTCGTCGATCATAAGTACGAACAGTAGAATCCGCGCAACCAATGCTCAGATAATAAGGCAGAGAATGGTTGACAGCCAGAGCTGTGATCGCATAACTGCAGTGGACTCTAAAAGATAAAAGGATCGGTTCTTCGATATATTTGTTTTAAGAATTGAATTATTCTTACAGAATATCATCGGAACAGTTGGTCGCCGAACAGTTACTTTTGACCCTCAGATCAAACCATCGAACAGTTCCATCTTCACCACAAGTTAGGAATGTGTGCGGATCGTTAGGCACTGTTGTCACCTCATATGCTGTCCCAAAATGACAATTATATAGATTAACGAGACTTGTGTCCGGTCTCTCCAAGTCTGTGAAGATAGTCGTTCCATCTCCAGAACAGGACACGACCTTCCAATCAATAAATACAAATCACATTTCATATAAATGAGTAAAGTTTGTAAGTTTGTGGTCACAAATGCACTCAACATTCACTCAGATTGAAATGACTTACATGTCTGTCCCCTGTATTGGGTAAAAACTTGGCACTGAATATATTAGTCCGGTGTCCCGTTCGAACCGAAGCTACGATCTATTTTAAATAAATGGTATAAATTTATTAAATAAGAGGAAGGGTGTAATACCTCATAAGTATATGCCTGAGTGACACATAAGTGTTGGTCATCAGAACCGGAGAGTAAGTAATGTCCGCTTTGGTTCCAACAAATTGAGTTCACCTGAAATGCCGTTTTTTAGAAACAAATATTTCTATTAAAGGGATAGCACTCACACATCCTGTGTGGACGGGTAGCTTCTTTTGTAAACTTAATCTTTGAATTAATGATTTGTCGTCTGAAGAATTCAATTAAAAATAAAATCATTTCAAAGAATTGGAGAATAAATTACTTTTTGCCGATTTGTATAAAGCTCTCGGATGACTGTCAACAATATTCTTGGTATTAATTAGTCTATAATACAAACCATTGCTATCCATTGCAATACCTTTCACTTCAATACCTATCTATGAGAAGAGGCAATAAATATCAACATTATTTCTATTGCATATCCAGATTATCAAGGTATTATCAAGGTATAATCGTACGATTGTCATAACTAAATACCTAGCTTAAATGATAAGCTTATAATTTTATTTTTCAACGTCTAATGACTTCCTATCAGTTAATTCAATTGAGTTATACTGTATTTTGTGCATGTTAACATTTTTGAGTCAATTCTTTTATTAGTTGCGAAACACTTGTTTTTCAATAACAAAAATCAAAGCATAAAAGTGTCAAATCTTTTGTTGATATTATATTTGTCTCAAAGATATAATTAAAGTCTAATAATTAATGTATGTCTCGATTTGTGTCAATTTGTACCCAATATTCATATTTATGGTTTGTTTTGCAATTTATGTCAACATATCTCTAAAATTCAATACTAATTAGAATTTGCGATAAAATATGAAGAAAACCAAAAAAAGAAAAATAAAATAAAATTGATTCAAACGATCGAAAATTTGCCGACAAAGTGAAAGTGAGAAAAATGATGTAGGTTGTTTTATCAACTTATAATCAAAAGTGACTTTCATATAATCGCTTCTAATATTAAACAAAGAAACGTTTATTATCTTATTTTCCAATAAAAATGAATTTCAAGATTCAAAGAATCGGAATATTATTGCAAATAATATTTAAATCATTTGATAAGAAATTCGTTGAATTAATTGAAAGAAAGCGAAGGACTAGACGTTTGACTTCATGTGAAGTGAATGTGATTCTGATCTTAAGAATTGATTGTCAAACGACTCACTATTTTTAGAAGTATTTTAAACAAATTAGACAACAATTCTGTTGTTTTGGTTCTTAGTTGTCGTTCAGATAAATAATTTTGTAATAAATGTCTCGCTTTTAATCATTGAAAAATTGCCAGATTATTATTATATACTGATTATATCAAGTCATAAGTTATACTCTGAAGGCATAAACACATCGATTGCATCAAAAGGTTTACAAGTTTTTTAAAAATCATTTAAAATGAAAATAAGATTTTGGGTCAAAATATTTACAGAAAATTGTCGATTAAATGTTGAAAAACAAACTCACTCTTAATTAACCACTTGTTTGCGATATATTTACGATTATTTTCACAAACGAGACATCATTTCATTTGATTTAATTAAATGCGATTTTGATAAACAAAATAACAATTTTTAATAACAATAACTGTTTTGCATTTAAATCAACTCTAAAAATATAAACATTTAATGAATGGTTCGCAACACTAATACGTCTCACAAGTGATCAAAAATGTCGATCAACTTTCAAAAAATACCTTAAATAAGATTCTTCTGGTTATTATCAGAACAATGATGACAAATTTTAAACAAGCATATTTTAACCATTTATAAATGAATGATTATATTTGTAAGAGTTAAGGCACACAAAGATATCGGTTCCGTATATTATCAAACAAAACAAATTGTACGCAATTTTAGCTAAAATTCTTGTTTTTCTTTATAGCCCTGAAGTGAAGTAAGAATTGGATTCATTTCAAATTAAATGACAAAATATTTAACAAATTCGTTATAATTAGAAATCTTTATTCAATTGTAAATAAAATATTAAATGATTGACAAAAATGAATAAAAATAAGAATCAAAAGATTGTTATCTTCGATATCGATATCTCTTGAAATGAAACCAAAGCTGAAGAATATTGTTATGGAATTGACTGCGAAATCCACTTTTATACGAATAATTCCATTCTCTGTTCACTATTTTGAAGCAAATGTCTTCATAGGGCGGACCCGAACTAAAACGAATGAATGCAAAGTCTCTATTCTCAGGACAGGGCGTTATCTTAAATGTTGGTGTCTTAGACTTATCGATGAGATCGGGATAGAATATATTGAATTTATATCCCTGCACCACTTTAGGGGGCGGGTTATCCACGTCGTAATGCGTTTGATTGTATTTATTCCACTCAAAGCCGGTGTGAACTCTATTAAAATAACGAGGTTTTCGGGGCCGGTATTTGTCAGACCAGGAATACATTTTGTCGATCTTTTTGATCTCCTCCTCAACACTAAAGATTGCCTCTTCATTAGTCATACCTTTTCGGGCCTCTCTTTCAAAGGCTGCCTCCTCTGCAGTGAGTGCCGCTCTTTTACTAATTAGATTGGCTTCTGATCGCATCACTTGATTTCTTTGTTGTTCTAATTGTTTGTTGTCGTCCTCCGGAAGTGTTATAAGAATTCCGGATTCAATTTCAGAAATTGACAGCAATTTTGGTGAATATTGACCCGAATTGTACTCTTCTACACATCTAATGGTTGGATCCATTTGTTCGGATACTTCTTCTTCGACATAATTTTCAGTATTTCTGTCATCAGTGGAAGTACTGGGAATCGGTTCCATCTCTTGCACGACATTACTATTGTCTTCAATTGGAAACAAGGGTTTGTTTGACTCTATATTTGTATTAATATTTAGTTCCATAGATTTGGAGCGAGTGATGAGGTTCTGTTCGTGCATTTCTTTGAGTCGAGCTCTGGCTATATGTGCTTTGAGTCGAGACAGTAATGTCTCCCAATATCCGATATCAATCCCCTCTTCATTCGATCGAATCTTATTCTCGATTTGTGTCTTTAAGGCCTGCAGTTGTGTTGGAGTCTTACCGTTGAAGACCTGCAGCACGTCGTGAGTGACGGCGGGATTAATACCTTCTCTGCTTTCAACTGCATTTTTGGAGTGGGCTTTCCTTAATTTGTATAACTCGTCGTCGACTATAATCTGTAAATCCTTCCAATACTCCAAATTGTTGTCACTGTCGAGAGTCATATAGACTTTGATGTCTTCGGCCAAGTCTTCCAAATCAGTGATTCGCAAACCATTCAAATAATAGTACGGTTCGTATGACTCGGACGCCATTTGTTCTGATTTATCAGTTTCTTCTTCAGCTCCGACATCATCTCCGAAGGCATTGATATAACGGGCCAACAGATCAATAGGTTTAGCTCTTCCCTCTTTGATCCTGAGTTTGGACCTGAGTTTTGCTTGTTTGAGGTGGAAGTGGTCCTCTTGTTTTTCCCATTCCTTGAACTGTTCCGCTTCTTTTTCTCTTTGTTGTCGAGAAACCTCTTCTGTTCGCGCCTCCATTTCCCGTTCCCTTTCCTGTCGTCTTAGTTTAACTTTTTCGAGTTCTCTCTTCGTTTCCTCCATTTTTAATCTATTCATTCGAGATATTTCTTCTTCGCTAACATTTTTGAGACCCATTTTCTCATATTTTTTCTTCCAATTGAAACTCATGTGAAGATTTGCGTCACCGAAAGGGTTGTCAGCGTTGGTGTAACCCATATACTCTTCATCCCAACCCATTTTAAGCTTACGTTTCCGTTCCTTCGCGTCTTTCTTTGCCAAACGACGCAATCGTTTTTCTTCGGGAGTTTCCAAAGCCTTTAAAATTTCTTTTTGTCGTTTCTTTTCTTCTTTAAACTTCTCTTTCATTTTATCTCTTTGTTCAAAGACTTCCATTTGATTTGATGCGACTCTCTTTGCGATCAAAACTTTTCTGAGTTTAGTTTCTTCGTCGTCGCTCTCACTCGAAGACATGTCTAATAGATCTCGTCTAAGACTTCCAGCAGAAGACGTATCACTCGAAGACGAACGTCCTCTTGATTTTGATCGTCGTTTCTTTGTTTTGGAACGACTTCGACTGCGTTTATCTCTTTTGCTTCGATGGTAATCATCTTCTTCTTTATGTCGCGATCGGTGATAATCGCGAGACCTTTCATCTCTTCGTTCGTCATCTTTTCGATGTCTTCGTTCTCTATCTCTGTTGTCATCCGATTTCGAAGAATATTTCAAACGTCTATCACTTCGATAGTCGTCTTCATTATCACTATATTTATTCTGCGATCGACTCATTTGTTTGAATATAATTAAAGTTAAATTAATTTACGTTTTAATCAAAAATTTGAGTCCTTTTCGTCAAAATAAACGAAACGTTTTGTTGTTTGCATTCAAAGGGTTTGAACACATATTACGTGACTCT
>JAQGCQ010000396.1:0-14887 GCA_034699945.1 Chamobates pusillus
TCGACTTCATTATCGACTTCATTATCGATCTCTTTCTTAACAATCTTTAGAGTTTCGCCCGAATTGTCTGACAAATTGATGTCCACTACATTTGGTTCGACGACATCCGCTGAAAGACATTAAATAGACTTTATTTGATTGTAAACAAAGAGATGACAAAACTTACAGAAGTGTTGTCTTAAATGTGAGATTATGTCGGACTCCTGTTTCTCAATATTAGGACAGTTGTGATACTTGCAGGCGAACAGTTCACTGCCATCTTCGGCAATGAAGATATCATAAAACTCGTCCATATTCTCTTCAAAAGACTTATCTTTTGAAAACCTGTTGACGGCAACCATTTTCGACATAATCTCTGAGTTGTATTGAGTGTCGACATCATTGTCTTCAGACAACATTTTACTTAAGAGTTGAAGAAATTTAACAAAATATTCATTAAATGATAGAATTGTCGTTAAATTTCATTTAAGCGCTAAAAGTATTAAAATTTTGTTGTCATTGAAGACCAAAACGTAAAGACATCCGTAAATACAAAAACATAACGTAATACACATAAAGGGGTTGTCCTCTAATCGCACACATCTTATGCTGACGTATAGGTCACACATCACATAAAAATTTATCTATCTACAAATTAAAAACTTGATTATCTCGATAGAAAACTGCTCTGTCATTCATTTACTCTTATTTAAAGAATATTAATTGTTTGACAACTTTTTTAATCGAATCAATGACTTAAACGCTAACAAACAAACTGAGAATCGAGTCTTTTCTCTGGGATAAGATTACAACATTGACAATCTTGGTTAGTTTGTTAGTTTAACAGTATATCACAACTATATCATTCCTCACAATTAATTAGTTTTTATTGAATGACACATTGATTTGATGATTAGATGACCCAATTTATGACGATTTGATTTCATTGAAAACCTAAAAATATTATAACTATAGTATAGTATTATAACTAAACTATAATAAAGAGTATATAATGAAGAGTATAATGAATAGTATAATGAAGAGTAGGGCCATTTTGATGCTTTTTGCCAATACCATTAACAAGCCTTGGGCTCAATAATTATTTTCACCGTTTTAACAGACGATGTGTTAATTCGATCTATTTTCAGATAAATAATTGAATTTGAATTTTAAATGAGCAAGCTCACTTCCACTACAGCGCTAAAATTTTGCAGCAAATGTTTCCAATTATGACTCAGTTTTCAGTGTCTGTCTCTCTGTTAATATAGGTATTAATGTAGGTATGAAAGTAGGTATGAAAGTAGGAAGATATTATAGCATAATATATTGTCGCATAATATGCCATATTATACAACATTGAGGTCTATATATCCACACATATTATGAGAGCAAATCATAGCATATAATAGTATGCAATGGTTTTGAGACACAATCTTATGACTCGCTTTTCTCACTTCTATTTATAATAAAAGTTAGAACTTTTAACTTATATTTACTCCTAATATAAGTTTATGAGTTGTTTGAGATAAATGTTTACGATATTCACTTCTCAATCAATGTTTAAATGGTCAAGGTGGTTGACTTATTCAATTATAACACCTTATTAAAACGCCTTGTGCAATTTAACAGTTTTTTAGGTCAAATATTTTAATTGAATAGATTTAAGAACCGGTATTTTTCACCTTTCAATCGACTCTTTAGACCAGATTTGTTTCAAAAAATAAATTATTAATTTTTCTAAACTTATTCTTATAATGAAAGAGTGGATAACCATAACATAAGACCCACTCTTATATCATGCGATCGCTTACAGTGTATGTGTAGCGCATCTAATAGTGCTTTTGATAATTGAATAATAATTATTTCTATTTTGAACTGTCCTTGATAACTTGATAACTTGGTGTCTTGATGTCCAATTTGTATTTGCTTTGCAAACAAAGCAAATATAGTGAGCGATAGGTAAGGGCTCTATATATAGGAGTTCAATGATTATCCATTAACATTAACATTAGCTTGCAAGTCTTGCACAAGTAGTTGCTAAGCTCCTATTAATCAGTTGCTATGCAATAACCATAATTACCGAACCATAGCCTCGAATATAAGTCCATAACCGCATCAATCATTTGTGATAACATCGACAAAATGGCAGTCCTTTCGAACAAAGCAAATGTCAAAAAGAAAGACAATTAGAATTTTTTACAAAACTTCTCAAATGACACAAAAGTTTTTAACGAAAAATGTTTTATTGATTTTTACATTCAATAAATTATTTTAGATTTTGATTTGAAACCAAAAAAGTTATGGAAATTTGATTAAAGTTTGAAATCAAATATTTGCACAAAAGTTACGATAAGAAAGAAAATGTTTTAATTTATTATTAAATTATTAATTATTAATAAATTAAAGGAACTATAATTTGATACTAAAATATCTGTTTATATAATAAGAATCACAACTAATTTCGAGGAAAAAGAGATGAAAACTAATCATTAATTTATATGAAAAGATAAAAGTGATTACAATCTCGAAGACCTTATGATTAATTTATTGAGACATTAATTCCTGCCATTCAGTGAAGAGCTCTTCCAATGATTTTAATGAGTGGACTGATGGTGTTTGAACTGAGAGGAACAGCTGAACCTCTTATCGCAGCCATTGATTCCACAGAGAAAAGGCTTATCTGAAAGATAAGACATAAATAAGTTTGACATCAACTGATCCCATGGTGTTTACCTCCGCAGTGGCGGCGAATATGTCTAATCATATTGTGTTTAAAGTCAGTCGTATATGAATTTTCATATTCTTCAGTGATTTGTTGACAATACGAGCGATTCCTTGGCGTCACCGAACAATTCGGATATAAACACACGAATACTGTCTTCTGGTTATCGATTACCACTTCTTTACTGTATTTTACAAAATTGTTGAGACTCTCCTGAGTACCGAAAGTGCCCAACACTTCGAGTTCAGGTCTTTCACTACTGCATTGCGAACTGTTATCCATTGAGTCGTCCATTGAATCGTCAATCGATTGTCGATCCGTTGAAATGGTTTTCGGAATAAATGCTTTGGTTTTTCGACCAACACTTGCCTTCTTTGTGCTGCCGTTAGTCATGTCTCGATTGGGACAGAGATGTCTTGAATGGCAGTGCGACCAAAGATTATTTCTAGTTTTAGACACGAATTTGCAGTCATCCCAACGACAGGGAAATACCATTTGATTGTTTACGAGTTTTTCAGTTCCGCAGTACTTCTTAACGTTCTCTAAACTGCAAACTCCGGTCGATTTGCGGCCTTTAATACCGAAACCGCAAATATGATTGACTTTATGTGCGTTTAGAGCCAAAGCATTCTTGAATTGTTTGCCACAATTCTCGACATCGCATACGAAAGAGACGTGCGATTCCTTGACGTGAGTTTGCATTTCATTCAAATCGTTTGAATAGAATTTGCATTTTTTGGTGTCGAAGACACAGAAGTAGTTGAGTTCACCGTCCAATGACTTAATCTCAATGTGCTGTTCAATACTGTAATTGGCCTGGAAACTCTGGAAGCCAGATGTCGATGGTTTGATCAGATCCTCAAATGTTTCATCCATGTCCTGCATGTCGTGCATGTCTTCCATTTCGTCCATTTTCTCCAGTTTTATATTCATCGGAAAGACTGGACTTTGAAGTGAATCACTCAACATATCTGCCGTAAAGTGAATGCCATTCGGGAAGTGTTTGTCCAGAATGTGTTCATTCATTTTAGGTTTTTGTCGAGCAATGAATTTGCACTCAAACTCGTCGTTAAATTTACACAAATAAAAGTCAATTCCTTCGAAATTCTTTACAAAAATATACTTTTCGATCGACTTTTCGGTCTCCGAATCGATTTGTTTCGTCGATTCGTTTCCCAGATTTTTGGCAATACTTTCGTTGATTGCATTCACATTACGTCTAATTTGTTCGCTCAGCTTAAGTCTACCGCCGGTGCCGTTAGTCTGTGGTTTGGGCTTAACATCTTCTTGAGGAGGTTTTTCCACTTCTTTAGCCATTTCAGCGGTGAGTACTTCCTCAAGAATTTCATCTCTAAACCGACAGAACATATTGTCGTGTTTTTCGAGCTCATCGTTTGTCGTAAAATATTCGTTACATTTCGGACAACAAACAAACGGAGTCTTAAAAATTTCGGGATCTAATTCGAAGTCCATTATCTCTTGTTTGATGGCCATTGCAGTCGGGTTTCGGGTCATTCGAAACGGACAGATATGAGCCGAATGTAAATGACGTTTAATTCCTAAAAAATCATTAATTAAAGACTGAAAATTGAATTGAATTTGAATAACAAACCCGTGAAATATGGAGTGACAGCGAAACAGACTTTGCACCGGTATAACTTTTTGCCGTCAATTATAATTCGTTCCCTATATTTGAACAGATTTTCGTTACGACAGACTCCGATCACTCCTTTAGAGCCGTAACCAAAGCTACCGAAACCGCAGATGTGATTCTTCTGATGCTCTCGATATGAGTGCGGATTTTTAAATACTTTATTACAGCCCGGTTTCGGACACTTGAAGTCAACCCCAATATGAGACAAATTGATGTGTTCTGCGATCTTCTGACTCTTCTTTGTCTGGAATTGACATTTATTTCCGAATTTGCATTTATAGACCTTTTGGTTATTTATTACAGTTTTGACGAAATATTTCGACACTTTTTAAGTGAAAACAAAATGAATAAACTTTTAGTCAGAATATAAGGGATTGGGTATAAAATACAAACCTTTGGTCATTGAGGCCAACCCCTTGCAACTCAGCAATACATCTGATTTACTTTTGTCGATCTGTAAGTGCTTTTTGGCCAATATTTCGCTATCGATCTTCACTTTAGAGCTGATCTGTGGTTTTATATCAATAATCAATGGTTTCGCTACGGTTTGAGTTTTCGGCGGAGTTTTCGGTGAAATTTTAGGTAAAACTTTCGGCGAAACTTTAGGTGTGATTTTTGGTGAAACCTGTTTCACAGGACTGACGACAGTCTTCTGTGGAGTACTATTGGCTGCGGTTTTCGCTGCGACCGAAGGTTTCGGTTTCGGTTTGATTCTGGTTTTGGGCTCTGGTTTGGGGTCACCCGAAACTCTGACTCCCGTTTTGTTAAATAGAATTTTATCCCAATATTCATAATCGGAGTGTATTTTGGGTTTATTTCTGATCCGTTTTTGTGTCAAATGACTGTTAATTATGTGTTGTTTTATTACAACTCGAAGATTGTGACCGAAGTCGCAGAGACGGCACAACAGCTTCTCTTTGCCATCCATTTCACGTCTTTCTACAAACTGTTCCCATTCGTTATCAGTGCTGTTGCGGTTGAAATTGGCTTTATTTGTGTCTTTGGCGCCATTTGTCTCCAGTTTAGTGTCTTTGATGTCACCGATTGAGTGTTCATTCCTTCGATGGCTTTCAAAACACTTCAAATACGAGAACTGTTTATTACAACCGATTATATCGCAGACATATTTTGAATTTCTTTTCGTATCATTTGATTCTTCATTCATTTGATGGCTATTTAATTGGTTTTCATCGACTGTCATAATAGTCGAGCAGAAATTGAGGTCAAAAACTAATAAAAACATAAAAAATAGTCAAAAATATTTACCGGTTTTGTTGTCCTCATTGTTAGTTTCGGGTAAACTCTGTTCGGATTGCATTTGTTGGCCGACATCTTCGACCGACTCTTTGATATCTTCAGACATTTGGTCGTGAGTTCGAGTAATGGGTTTGTCATTCATTGTGTGTGCGATCCGTTGTTTGGAGTGAGCGCTGAGTTCGCGCTTTTCTCTCAATAAGTCCACCAAAAAACGTATCGATAGTTAAGTGAAACGATTTAAAGATTGTCAACAATTATGAGAATTCAATTTAAGACCAATTAATTTAAATCAAAAGTTTTTCACAACAAAGAGATTTAGGATTTCATAATAGCATTGCATTTAACGCACAAAAGGGATGGTATTATCATTTAATTCAATGGATTCTTGTTTTGCTCTTCGATTCTCATCTATTGTTTGCAAAATAAACGCGTTTTTAAATTAATTTTTTTGCTTTGATTTTCCGTCAATTAATCGCTTTATTTGACAATTGAATTAACTTTTGGTTATTGTCTTCCCATTAGTTTCGGTGATATTAAACACAATCATTAGTTATTAAACGGATTGAATGGATAGTTATCATTGCGAGGTATATAACATTAACCAGGAGTAAAAATAGGAATAAAGGAATGCGTTTGAGTTGAGTGGAAAGGTCGCACCCAATGCACACTTGCAATGCATATAAGATGGGTGTGCGTCTGGGGAGGCCTATACAGTGCTGATGAGCGCTTGAGCACATGCCTCAAATGGTCTAGTACTATTTACTATTCGAATTCTAATCAAAAGTATGATTCGATGGAAAACTTGAAAAACTTGACTATAATTTTCTCTCAAAACGATCGCTCTCTTTGTCTTCACTGCAAATAAGGAATAGCAGTGGGTTTGGGATTACTTGCATACACTTGACACTAACCTCTATCGCGTAGTTTCGCTAGCTCATTTTTTATCTCTAAATGGTTGTAATAGTTGTTAATAGTTGTTAATAGTTGCCAGAGCAATTTTCTCTATCACTTATCAAATTTATCGCAATTTATTAATTACTTCATAAAAATGTTGATTTTTTTTCTCTCCAATGAAAATAAATGTAAATTCCTTTCATAATCACTAAATTTTATGTGAGTTTAAAAAGCAATTTTTCAACAATTTTAACCAAATTGATAATAATTTTCAAGATAGTTATGCTATAGTTATGCTTGATCAATTATTATGCAAATTTCAATTATAGGCTGATATGAGTGCGTGACTAATCTCAATAACAAACTTGGTAGTTAGAAAAACGTTGAGTCAGGATAAACAAGGCCAAACCAAGGCTAGAAAGCCATTTTATAAGTAATTTTCTAATTGACACTGTTTATATTGTTTATATTGTTTATATTGTTTATATTGTTTATATTGTATTAGAATTGTTTCATTTTTTACGTTTCGACGCATTCCTTACCAAAAGCCTACTTAACCCAAATAAGACTGAAATCTACTCAATTTAGAAACTGATCTAGTTATAATGGTAAAATGTCAATGATTATACTGTTCTGATTAATTAACTCAATTGACTTCGAGGTCATAAATAATTGCAGTTCCGGTCGAATATTTCTATGAATATTTGAAATATTAATTTCAATATTAAATGAATTCAAGTCTTAATTCACTCCAAAAGACTGACATTTATTTCCAGATTTTCTTTTGTTTATAAAACAATTAAAACAAATCTGATTTTGAAGACAATTAAAACACATATTTTATTAAAGTATTGTTTAATTGATTACATTTGAAAATATTGGCTAAAAATGAAGAAATAAATAAATTAAATGAAAAATAAATAAATTCTTTTGTATTTTTTCTTTGAAAATAAATAGAACTCAACTATTAGTATAGGTTTTCGAAAAATATTTGTGTTTTAAAAAACGCGACGAAAAAAGTAAGAAATAATAAAAACTAAAAGTAATGTATGTTTTGGTTTTTAATCCAAAATTAAAATTAAGCCAAAAGTTTGGGAACAAAACTCGACATTTGTTTTCAATTAAATTCTAATTAAAGGTTTTTTGTTGTTTTTGTTTGTTGTCTGAAATAAAAATGAGTATTAATTAAGTGTTAAATAATATTATGCTTTTGTCTGATAACAGATTTGTTTCGCAAAAGAAATCAAAAGGTTTTCAACTTTTTTTTGCAGAGATTTTAGAAGACATTAGAACTTAAGGAAGAGTTTTAAGCTTAAGAATGATTGCAAACTATCCGTTGAATCAAATGTTTTCTCCAATAATTTTGTTGTTTTACTCTTATATTTATATTAAATTCTCAGTTAAATTGCATTTAAAACTGTTTTGTTTTCAGTCGTAATAATAATAATAATAATAATATTAATTAAATTTTTGATATCAAAATCGAAGACATAATAAAGACTTAGATTTCGATTATTTCGATTGAGTTCGGAGTAGTCTTTAAGCCCTGATTTGTATTTATTTTTTGTTTGCGATTCGTTTCAATGATTTTCTGAACAACACTTTCGGTGAAAGAGCTGTTCTGTTGGTCGACTGCCGAGAGTCGAGCGGGACATATGTGTGAATGAATGCAAATCAGGGCCTGACTCCGATTTTCAGATACTTTGCGACAAAGTTTGCACAGATAGAGAATCTTATCCCCGACAACCATCTGTTCCCTATAGTTTCGAATGTTATCCAAATCGCAGACACCGATAGCTTTGCGACCTTTGATACCAAAGCCACAGATGTGGTTCATCTTATGCTGAGCTAAGGCGGTCTCATTGCGGAACTGTTTGCCACAGTTCTCCAGATCGCACGCAAAGCTGTGGTGAGGTTGCGCTTCATTCAGATAGGGATTGATTTGATTGAAGTACGGCTCCTCTGATGAGAGGCCGCTAATCGATGGTATGGTCGGGTCTAAGACTTGCGATGGACTGACATTACTGACAATTTCGATGGATTTAATTTTTTTGCTGGAATTCTCTTTCGAACTGTCAGTTTCTGGAGATTCAGTCGAAGTGCGGACCCGTTTTGTACTTAAATTGGACTCAATGGTTAGCAGCTGATCTGATACCAAGTGCTGTCCCTGAATGTGTTCAATGGTTTTGATCAGTACTTTACTCGTAAATTTACATTTGGGATAAACGCAGAGATGATAATCGACTCCATTCATAGTCTTTGTACTCAAATATTTATCTGCAGTTTCTGTCCGTTTCTGCGTTTGCGACGGATTTGTGTTTGAATTGTTCCCAATTTTAACGCCATTTGTTTGCAAAACCGATTGCTTTGTGGCCGCAGAGGCCGCCAACTCTTCGCTACTGATCGTCGGCATATGTTTGCCGACACTCTTATTGTTGAATAGGTTTTGAGTCAACCCATTCTTAACATATTTGCACAGAAGGTTCTCGTGTTTGAGAAGATCGGCCGTATTTTCAAAAGTTGCCGTACAGTTAGTCCTTCGGCACTGATATGTCTTCTTAGCTGCCACTGTATTGGACTTGACTTCTGTAGCGGTATTACTAGTGTTGGGACTGGAGAGGGGGCTTAGACTTGCGCTGGAGGTCGAGGCTATGGAACCCAATCCGAGGTCCAGATTCCAAGTGTCGGACTTCATCTTATGGATGACTTCCTGATTCTGCTTCAGTTTCAAATTCTTCCTATGAGGACAGGTATGCGAATGGATGTGTCTACACGTGTGTGAAAAAGGGTTAAGTTATTGATTGGTCTAAAAATAGTAACACAAAAGCTTTAGTAGGGCTCGGAATAAGCGCAGTGAGAGCTGAGCTCATTGTCAATCGATAAAAGAGATTACCTCTTCATAGCCATGTGGTAGCGGGTGATTGCACCGCATTGGGAACCGTTCACTATATATATACAGCGGTAGAACTTCTTTCCTTCGATAACCACTCGATCGCGAAATCTGTTGAGGTTTTCGTTACGACACGCGCCGATCACACCTTTAGACCCGTAACCAAATATACCGAACCCACAGATATGATTCTTCTGGTGTTCGCGATAAGTATTTGGATTTTTGAACACTTTGTTGCAAAAAGGTTTCGGACACTTGAACTCAACCCCAATGTGCGACAGATTGATGTGTTGTGCGATCTTTTGACTCTTTCGTGTTTGGAACTGACATAACGTTCCGTTTTGGTTCCATCGACAGAAGAATACCTTTTGGCCGTCGATTACTTGACTTTCGTAGTATTGTCTGACTTTAGACATCGCCGCCAATCCTTTACAACTGAGAAGAATATTCTCTTCTTTGTTGCTTATGTTTAAGTGATTCTTAAGTCTGTCCTTATCTTCCAAATTATCGTCGAATCCATTCTTTGGACCAAAATTTTTGTCACTAATTTGGGAACCGAACACCGATAACGATGCCATAGAAGAGAGCCGTTCCAACCATTGCTTCTCATCTAAGAGTTGACCCATAGGTTGGAATGAGGGCTCTGCAAAAGGCGTCAGACCTGGAGGTCCTGTTAAGGGAGGCATCGGTGGAAGTGCCGGAAGTAGACCTGGAAGCGATTGAGCGCTCTTTGCATTAGAGTTTGGTTTTTGCAGCCATTGTTTAGAAGTCATCAGTTTTTCCCAATACTTGGTTTCGTTGTAACTCTCAATCGAATCGAAGGGATTCATCTGTTTTGGGGAAAGGTGTCTATTGATCACATGTCTGGTGATACTTGTTTTTTGGTGCGATTCAAATCTACAATCACTCCATCGGCAGAAGAAGCGATCCTTTGAATCTATGACCCGTTTTTCGATATAAAGCTCTAAATCTGTGAAGTCTTCGAGTGCACAGTCCTTCCGCTCGGACTCAGAGCCACTTTTGATGTTTGGCTTCATATCAACGACATTCTCGTCGATTAACAGATTGTTTGGAAGAAGCAATTCGTTGCTATCATTGAAGACTATGTTTGATATGTTGGGCTTAACCTCCATTGAATCTAAATATAGGGGAAACACATAACAATCAAACAATTCAATGGTATAACAGTTATAATAATTACCGGCTTTTTGTTGATTGAAGTGTTTCTTCAGGTGTTTAATGATATCTGACTCTTGTCTTTCAGTTTGTTCGCAGTCATCGTATTTGCAGACGAAATACTCCTCAGAGTTGAGAACAAATGAGTCGTAATATTGTTTCAGATTTTCATTTAAGCCATCAATCGATTCGTTGATATTCTTTAAGTGATTACTGTTTTGTTGAGAAATGAGATTATTATTCAATTTTTGTAATGAATTCAAAAATTCTTCGCTTTTAATAATATTAATGAAATCAAAATCCAATTGATTTTCGTTGGAATTCATTATTAGCACTGATTTTGTCTTCTAATCGATAATTAACTGAAATAATTGTTAAATCAAAGCATTGGTTCACTAATTGTGGTTCAAATCAGAAGACTTTTGTTATATTAGATCTGAAAATAGTTTTTCTCATATTTTGTTCAAACATTTGTGTTATGTTTACAAACAATTAAACATAAAAAACAATTCGATTGACAGTCAGTTCGAGTGCTTTAAAAGGGATTGTCTTTGCATTGCGTTTGCGATTGCGTTCACTGAGCACTGGGTGAGTGTAGGCATTAGAGGAGAGGCACAGCACAACTGCACTTTGCTAGCACATACTACAGCTCAGGCTCACTGTATTTGACTCTGATATTTAAGAAATTGTTCACCAGAACAGTACACAACTGAATAGCACTCAAAACAGAGATCATTCACACGATTCATACGATTCACTGCAGAATAATATGTTTCGCTATTAATTGAAAAATCAATATTACTATCAAATCATCAAATTATTTATTTTGTCGAACAGTCGGCACAAAAATAACACCAATTTATCGAAAAGTGAGCACTCATTTTGAGGTCTAATACCACATACAGATAGATCTGTGGCTGAACTCGAGAGTGAGCTGAGAATATTTTAGTCCGGTTCATATTTCCAGCTCTGGTAGGATAGAATGACCTTCACGTCATTCCAAGCTCTGGTAGGTTTTGCTGAATAGCTCTGCTCATATGAAGTGAATGCTATGCCAAACAACTTCTGAGCGCTCAGTTCGCACAACTGAAACGCGAAAAAAAACCTGATCTGAAAAATTGGGGTCAACGCTAACAGTACGGCTATGATTAGCCTGTGCTCGAACAGCACTAAATGAAAGGTACTTTTATGGGAAATATACGAAACATATGATAATTAGAGTGAAAAATATTAATGAAAATTATTTTTCTTCATTCAACACAAACACAAATTCTTTAATTTTTAACAATCGGTTAATACTTTACCTTTTGATCGGATTTGGTTTGAAATTCATGTTTCAATTCTTGATATTCTCTACAAAATATATCAAAGTTTTTAAGCACTAATATATTAGAGGAAAAAAATTAAGAACATATTCTGAACTTTGAATCGTTTTTGGAAAAGTTGTTGTTTTTATCGGTAACTAAGCTTTGATAAGACAAGGAACAGCTCAGAGGCACAGATATAGCTATAGCTCTGACAAAATTTGTTAGATTTTATAAATTTCTCAAAACTCGCAACAAATTCAACAAAAAATTCTTTAAAATAGAGTCGGAATTTTCAATGCTATGAATAAAAACTTTGAAAATATTGTCTTTTTATGTCAAATGTTTTGCTATATATTAAAGCTTTTTTTCGGTCACATGTTAAAAGTATCTTGTTATTTGTTGTTTGTCTTTACAAAAATACACCATGGATCAAGTGAAGTGTGGACGATACTGTTCACTTAAAATCAATAAAATTGATAATTTTGAAGACACGTCAACTCAAAAAGAAGTTTAATTTTCAAGTAATTTAATTGAAGAAGAAATCAATATTCAAGTGTTTGGAAGATTAGATTGAATTTAACGAAAAACATATGGAAATCATATAATGTATACAATCTATACAAGCATATCATCTGACGAATGAGCGAGCAATTCGAGTCAGGCAAAAATGGAAGTGTGCACTGTGCAAGGCAATGCAGTACCAGTGCAGTAGTAAACTCTGTAGTTAGACTGAGCAGTGCCTGTGCTGGTAATGCCTAGTATACTGTATGCCTAGTATAGATAGATGGCCAATATAGCTGTGCCGTAGCAATCTAGCAATAATAGCACTGCTAAGCATGTTACTGCTCACTGGCATAGCATAGGTTCTGGCATAGCATAGGTTCTGGCTATTCTGGCACAATTGGCTGTATAAGCAGTATATAAGCAATTTAAGCAATAGAATATAAGCAATGTCAATTATAGACAAACATCTATTTAGGTCTCGCTATCGATGCTATCGAATCAAACGACAGCTGAAACTTATAAATTAGTCAACAGTTTTAGCAAAAGGGCGGATATGAATGCCGTTCTCGTGGAGTGGAGTAGAGCTCAGAGCTGTTGAAGATTTTCTCAATGATTTTGTATCGCATGTAATGTGGGATAAAATGGGATAAAACTCAGCATTCAATGAGCAATGAAACGAGAATGAATGCGCTCATTTTGTCAGCAAAAACAACACTCCTATTTAGAAACAGAATGAGCTCTCATTTCTTTTTATAAAAGTCTATCCAAACCTATCGTAAGCTACCCTTCCCTACAGTACTCTACTCTATCCAGTTAAATATGTTTGCGCTAAATAGGAAGTGCAATCACTCACCAGTTATTAAGTCTATAAAAATAACTCTTTTATTATTTAACACAATGGAGAGGTGCCATTTTGGCTATTACTATGTTTGTTCTTGCTAGATTAGAACAATCAATTATTTACCTTTATATTAGTGGCAATGCATTGAATTAATTCTTAATGATCTGTATTTTGCATGACTAACAACTATTAATTCAAATGTTCCGATCAAATAATTTTCAAGTTTTTCAGCCATGAGTTCATTAAATAAAGTAATATTGAAAATATTAGAGCCAATAATGTGTGCTTGTTCATTCTGTTCACTCTATTCCTCTGCTCATTCTGTTCACTGTTCTGCTCAGACATTAACCTAAAAAAATAATTTGAAAATTAATTTTGTTTTTCCGAATAAATTAATTTTCAGTAAAAATTATTACACAATAAATGAGTACAAAAATATTCATCCGAATGATTATCGATTTTTTTTCTCGTCCTATAATAAGAATCCCCAGAATATGAGCAGAATATTCTTGAGTTCTTGGAAATTTTATCCGCATTATTTGCGTTGTGCAATGATCAGCACATCCTTCCCTTTGATTGGTCTTTGCATCGCCGTGGTTCATTTTGTTGATCATTTTCTTGCTCTTTCTAAATAAAGACATGCTCATTTTTCTTTCAATACGATCAGCAGATTTTCCTCATGGAGAGTAGTACCATATTACTACTACCTGTGCTCTTTTATGTCATTCGACATTGAATATCAGGCAGATTTTTCAGATAAGAAACGGTTGATTTCTAATTCAATGCATAACTCGTGAACCAAATCACGACTCATTGAAAACGTTATAAACATCGATATCGACTCTAATAAAGAGGTTTTGAATTAAATTCATCGATCGATTCATTCGTTAAACTTTTTATATTTTTTATTTCTTGGAAAAAAACACTTTTTTAAAAATAAATAACCAGGGTAATGCATAAATATGTTTGCTTAATAATTGCCAGTTTCGAAATAGAGCCTGTTTTTAGTCAAGTTTATTGGCAAACATACCCCTCGCCAAATAGAGTGAAGCAAATGTTCAATGTTATGTTTACTGGCTTTTAATGAAGTTATCCATGACATTAACGCGTTTTTCTCCTTACAACTTGTATTCAAAGCCGTACTTCTACTTTGACTTGAATTAAGTTAACTTAACTTGAATAATTTGAAAACTTTTCACCAAATGTTACGCAATTTAAATGAATATTTTTTGCTGAATTCAATAAAAAAAATACCAAACTTTCCTTTCGTATGATATTTCCTTCAATTTTTGAAGATTTACACAAATTTTTATCGCTTAATAACAAAAAGTTCACATTTTTTGAAGGCTAAACATTTTTGTCAGATTAATATTTGACTAAATATTTGTGATTAATATTTTTCGAAACACTATTTTACTGCTCGACTAAAATGACTGACTTTTACTAAATGACTGATTCTTATGAAATTGTTGTCAATTTCTCACAATTTCTAATCATTTATTAGTCAACCATTAAATGAGACTTTGTTTTGACTAAAAAAAGTATATAAAACACAATATCATAGACTCTGAGAGTCTACCACTGAATATAAGAGATAATATTCGCATAATTTCTTGGAATCTAAACCAGAAATCGTTGAAATTGATTGATAAGAATGCAAACA